>JAPYYA010002198.1:0-14283 GCA_028533165.1 Leontopithecus rosalia
CTGGATATCAGCCCTTTGTCAGATGGGTAAACTGCAAAAATTTTTTCCCATTCTGTTGGTTGCTGATTCACTCTAGTGACTGTTTCTTTTGCCATGCAGAAGCTGTGGAGTTTGATTAGGTCCCATTTGTCTATTTTGGCTTTTGTTGCCAATGCTTCTGGTGTTTTGGTCATGAAGTCCTTGCCTACTACTATGTCCGGAATGGTTTTTGCCTAGATTTTCTTCTAGGGTTTTTATGGTGTTAGGTCTTATGTTTAAGTCTTTAATCCATCTGGAGTTCATTTTAGTGTAAGGTGTCAGGAAGGGGTCCAGTTTCTGCTTTTTGCACATGGCTAGCCAGTTTTCCCAACACCATTTATTAAACAGGGAATCCTTTCCCCATTGCTTGTTTTTGTCAGGTTTATCAAAGATTGCATGGTAGTAGATATGTTGTGTTGCCTCCATTTCAGTGTCCTCATCTTTAAAATCAGGAAGATAGGCTATTCTACCAAGATTCCCTCTAAATTTTATTCAGTTCCAAATTTTTCTAATGGTTTTTATGTTAGAAGCTATATGTAGTGAATATAAGAGGTCTAATTTGGGAAATATAAGAAAGTATAAGATATCTTTGACCCAACAAAAAGAAAACAATACATGCTTGTCTTCAAGTGCAGGGCTATGTGCCTCCCATTATTTAACAGAATAGTCATAGTGATATTTTGTTGTATAAACCAAGGAGTCTGCCTGATGCCTTCCTTCCTGGACCGCAGGCCTGTGAGCCCACCCGTCAGGTGTGAGGCTAGCAGTTCAGAAAGCAAAGATCAGACTGGACCCAACTCTGTGGTCATGGCAAAGAGGAACCCATGCCCCAGTGAAGTGACGAGGGCAAAGCTTCGGTTTCTGGCACTTCACCCTCTCCCACATGCAGATTCTTACTTTGTAATTTGCCAAAAATGTTACAACTGCATCTCTCCAATTTATGTATACAAGTCCTGCATCCACTCCACCCATCTATGCCAGTAAAACACCGGCAAGGATGAAGAAAACGAATTCATTAGAAAAGAGGACAAGATTCCCACCCAAACATAAGGACACACGTTGACAGGGAATACAGATCGGTGTATCTGCTTCTATGAAAACACTGAGGCGATGAGGGCGTGCTGTACTGTGGGGCTGGACATCGCGGAGTCAGAAGCAGCAGTGACTCCTGCCTGCTGTGCCCCCTCCCCTGCCTGCAGCCCAGGCCCCTCACTCCATAGGGCTTGCTTCTATCTCCCCCTTCCCCAGTCACAGGACAGAGCAACACAGCTGGAACTAGGGAGAGGACAGCAGGGAACAAACGCGTTCCTCAAAGTCCAAATGACTTTTCAAATGCAGGATCTGTTGCTGATTTGGCCTGGCACATGGAGTAAGTTACTCAGCCTACTGCCCTCAACCTCAGTATCATCTTAGAGGGTCCCGAGAACAAGGCCTTAGGAAAGAAAATCTTAGAAGATCTTTAAGAAGGTTAAATGAAGCAACATTTGTCACGTGCTTAACATATTACCTGGCGCAAAATAACACCTCAAAAAATGCTGGTTACTCCCTTCCAGAACAATAACACAGGATTAAAGAAATCACATTTTAGACATTCCAGATTATGTAAGATACATAGGCAGGATTAAAAAAAGTCCTTAAGATTTTTTTTTTAATTTCCGTACTATAGATTTGGGAATGATCTGTACCTATCCTCCAAGAGAAGAGAAGTTTTACTCAAAATCTGTGGGCAGCCGGGCCGGGCATGGAAGCTCATGCCTCCAATCACGGCACTTAGGGAGGCCGAGGCAGGTGGATCACTTGAGGTCAGGAGTTTGAGGTCGGCCTGGCCAATGTGGTAAAACCCTATCTCTACTAAAAATAAACACACACACAAAAATTACTTGGGCATGGTGGCAGGTGCCTGTAACACCAGCTACTCAGGAGGCTGAGGCAGAAGAATTGCTTGAGGTTGTGAGGCAGAGGCTGTGGTGAGCTGAGATCACCACTGCCCTCCAGTCTGGGTAACAGAGTAAGACTCCATCTCAAAAAAATAAAATAAATGTAATATGCAATTTACCATCACCAAACTTGCATTTTTGTTAGAACGTTTTAATTTATTTTAATAAGTTTTGGTAATGTTAATAAGTTTTGGTAATTTTTTCACTTGCACTTTTACAGTTTCAGTGAGGACTCATGGGTTTGCCATCTTTCATTTCCCCAGGCCCCACTCCCTGGGCATCCCCCATCACTGTTGCTCCCATATGTGGCCCTAGAAAGTTACTTTTGCTCTGTGATGTGACCTCCTCGTATTTCTCATCCAGCCTGGATTGTGGCCCCGCCCACCCTCATAGCATCAAACATGTCCTTTGCACAACTTTGCAGCGTCCTGGCACAGACAAGTCTGTCTGCCTAATTCACCACCACGCCTCGTGGGTCCGTGTACAGAACCAGGCTGCTCTCTCATCTTCAGGGATGCACACTGCAAGTGTTCTTGAAGATGCAGTACTTACTCCACTAGCTGTGTTTAGCAACTTTGTGGTTCTACACCCACAGCCTCAGCCTCTCCCCTATTACAGACTTCGGCTCAGCAATTCAAAATTACTTGTATGTCTCTCCCCACAGACAGGCTTTTAGTGCACAGAATTTTATTTCTGTATTTATATTCCCGAGCAACGTGCCCATGCCACCTAAGGATGCTGTAAGACGCACTGAAAGAAGGACTACGTGAAGGGTTGGGCTGGGGGCTGAGTACACAGCAGCAGGAGAAACGAGCCCTCTCCTCCAGGAACTTACCGTCCTGTTAAGGAGGTAGACACAACACGGGGGCCCACTGTCTAACCAGAGAGAGCCACAGATACTGAAAAGATAGGAAGAAGTCTCCATCCCTATGAAATGCATTTGCATGCTTGAGTGACCATTTAAAAACGCGATTGAGGTTTTAGAATTTTACACTTCCATCATGGATGACTGTTTCCATGGTCATTGTCTAGCCTTCCTTTAAATAAATACAACGAATTATTTTTTTTAATATGTCTACGGATTCAGTTGGAATGCATAGACTTTACTCTGGCAAACTTTGGGGCAAAGAATAGTTATATACTAATCCTCTAACTTCAATAAATCCCTTGTTTTCTCCTATTTATAAATTATTATTTTTTAAGAGGAGTATTTTCTGAGTGAAGAAACCCAAAGGTAAGTCCTGGCTTTGTTACTTGCCCACATAATTTTTTAATTATTATTTTATTTTAATGTATTGATTTTTGAGATGGAATCTTCCTCTGTCACCCACACTGGACTGCAATATGATATGATCCTGGCTCACTGCAACCTCTGCCTCCCAGAATCAAGTGTTCTTCTGTCTCAGCCTCCCAAGTAGCTGGGATTACAGGCTACTGTGGGACTTCACCATATGATCCTGTGAGTCAAGACTCCTTAATAAACTCTTCTTTATATATACACCTAACCTACTAGTTCTGTTCCTCTAGAGAATCCTGATTAATACACTAATCATATGTATCATGTTTATCCAGAAAACCTAATAAAACTTACTGCTCTGCCAGCATCATTTAAGACAGTCTGCCAGCCAATATGCCATCATGCCCACAAAATATGGGCACTTGGATAAGTAAGTCTACTGCCCTCCTAGTCTATGTGTCAGTTATCCTAATAGATCAGCTGGAGAGTGCATCTTCACCAAACACAGGAGAAACAGACAGCATTTTAACTATGTCACAGAGCACAGAATAAGAAAACTGCACTGCAGCTCTGGAGAGTGTGGAGTGTCAAGAGGTAGATAACCACACAAAGGTTATAACCACGGAGTAATTCAGGCCAGAACCAAAGAAGGGACCGTTAGAAGTGAGAGTAGGTACTTGTAATAAGAAAACAGATACGGTGGCAGATTCCAATCAGTGCTTTCTTTTTATAACACAGAACATTTTCTTATAACCCCACACATTTCTCCCAGGAACATCCTAAGTTCTTTAGTTTTTTCGAGCATCACTCAATCCTCTTCTTTTGGCAGATAAGAAGCTCAAATCAATCTCTCCATAATAACTTCGTCTCCCCAGACCCTCATGAAGACATTCTCTTGTCTGAAGGATCTTAAGCAAGAACAGGTTTCGTAGAGTCTCTTTCATTTTCTCAGCAAGCCATTATAAATGGTGCAATATAGAGATGCCCTCTGCACTGCTGCTAGCAGATATTTTTGGCTAGGTATCTCATCTCCCTCATGCTGTTGTAAGTCTTCAGGTACTGCACACCTCGTGATAAAACTTGCAGTCTCTTGCACTGATTACATAATGTCTTGCAAATGTGTTGTTATGCCCACCTGCTCACTGATCACCTCCACTGAAGATTCCATACTGATAATTCTACCCACTGGCAGCAGTACTTCCCAAGTCTTTAAAGTACCTTCAGCCTCATGTTCATAATGTTTAATTAACAGGTAAACACAGTTTGTGAGGATTTTATACTAGATCAAAGGATTTTGTTAATCTGCACTGAAAATGTATAAATTTAACGATTTTTATGATGGCCAAGAGTCTAAATGTGACATGCAAAAGCTGGTGACAGTTTCAGCTATAATGACATGCCAATAAATGCCACTCTATCTAGACAGTCATCATTCTGAGTCATTTACTGCATAGAAACATCTCAGCCAGGTTAAGTGTGTATGTAAACTCATTATAATGTAACACGGAAAACATACTTTGTTCTGACCAAAATATCAGATAAGGACAGGAATAGATTAACTCAAGAAGTCTATCATCTATCTACAGCAGGACGATAGCACACCATGCCATAAGGAGAATTATTACCTAAATTTAGCTGCCCTGATAAATTCGCCAAAATTCTAAAATGTTTCCATTTTTATTATGTTACAGTTGATACTTTTCTATCGACACTGTTTCCATCGCCAATATAATAAAATGTGTAATTCTTCACTATCAAACTCACATGCATCTATCTTAAGTGTTTTGCTGGGTGATAGGATTCTATCACTGGTGAAGCAACAGGACTTACTTCCCGTGAGAACTTCCCCAGACAGTCTCACCATGGACAGATCTCAATGAGGAAAGCCTCTCCACAGACGAATAATTCCGGAATTGTGGTCAGTTGGTTGACATACATTGGAGAGGATTACAGGTGAGTATTACATTCGGCCCATCTACCTCCAGAAATATTAGACTTTCAATGGTGTTCTAGAGCCAGCTTGCACCGGCGTCATAGTGCAAACCATTAAATATTTAGGAGCCGTTTGAAGTAGTTGTTAAATCATTAGTAGCTGGAAATTATCTATGGGGTGAGTATTTAAGCCATCAAATGTGGCAAAGTCCACAAATTAGCTGGCTGACTAGCACAACACTTGGATACACATCCGAGTATTTCTGAAGCTGATTAGACATTTATTGAATAAATTTAGAAAAGGTAAGTAAAAAGTAACATATAGTTCCAAACCTATGGCCGCTGAAATTCAACCCATCTGTTTCCAGGCCTACAATCAGGAATTGCATGTGGGAAAGTCCCGAGTTCCAGACAATCCTAAAGTTAGAATGCTGAAGGTATCTCCTATAATTTTCATAGCTTTACTCAGGTAATATATAAGAAATTTTCTTCCATGTCTCGTATGTATCACTTGCTCCTTAAATTACATGAGTTGTAAACTTTAGAGCTATGATAATTATAACTGAAAAGGATAATCTTATTAAGGAAAACATCTTAACTGTTTTTGGAATTGATTAAAAATGGCTTAAATGATAATCACCTAAAAGTAATGTTTCACAATAATATGTTATAGTTAGGGGAATATTCTTAAATTCTATTTAAACATATTTGTTTTAATGTGAGATTCACTACATTTTTCATTGCTAGTGATACATATCCCAGGCTATATTTCAAATTTATTTTATATTTTTAGGTGTCTTAAGTTAATATCATCTGAGCCATGATATTAATACCATTTTTTCAGTAAAAATAATTGCCTTAATTTATATTTCATACCTTTAGTGATTAAACTGTAATGTACAGTAGGAACCTATATTATTAACATAAGCAACATATTCCTGATAATATCTAATGGTTTTTAAATAAGTCAGAGAAATACAAGAAATTTTATTATTCATAATAATAAATATTTATTATTGGTTTATTACATTATTTATTATATTATAAATAATATATTACAATATATTATAAATATATAATTATAATATATAATTATATATTTAATTATATATTATAATTAAATAAATAAATAATAATTATAATATATTATTTATTATTGGCTAAAGGTTGACCCAACAAATTTATTTGAATTGATAAATATTATTTGAATATGTGAAAGTGATTTTTTAAATAAAATTTATACTAAAATTAAGGCCTAACATTTAGTCAAATTTATAATTCACCAACTATATTCAATGTGTAACTTTTCAAAATAACAATACAGTTAATGAAAACTTTACACATTTAAAAAATCAGTCATTAACGTTATAATTCATTTTGAATACATGTCAAGAATCAAGAAAGTGTTACGAAAGTCCTATTTTCTCTGAAACTTTAAAGATTTGAGAAAATTAAATGTCAAGTACATTTGACAATCCTATTCGTCCTTAATATAAATAACAGCACTGCACCTGCTTTTTCTGGAATACGTGGTGTAAATAATGGTATCTGCGCTGATGGTGGCATGCTGTTCCACACACTCAGGCAGCTACAGATCACCACTGCGCAAGATCAACAAAAACTAAGGCTCTTTATGACCTTGATGATGTTGATAAAGTTTAGACACTTCATGATGAATTTGCTGACTAGAGACTTGCAAGAGTTATTTCCTCTTGCAAGGAATTTTCCAGAATCTACACAGTTATTTCCTTACTTGTTCGCAAATACCACTGGAAAAGGGGAAAAAAAAACCCAGAATGGTGTGCAACTGTTCAGGAGAATGAGAAAGCAGGATGCTCTCCCACTGCCGTTTTCAGAAATTTATAATGTTTCCAACAGAAAACTTATGACTGTGTCATGTGAACTTGGCAGGCCGCTGGAAGAGTACAGACCAACTTGGAGCAAGTCAGTAATCACATACTCTACGACAAAATGAAGAATTTTGTTCAGCATTCATTAATTCATGTGTACACGTTCCACACTGAGTTCATTTAACAACTACTTTTGGATCATGTAGGAAGCATCAGTCATTACCCTGGGTATTGGAATTGCTCATTGTACATACGAAAGGAAACTGGACTTTACTATGCAGAAAATTAGCTTCTTATGTCATATCTTTAAATAGTGTTTGGTTATAGTAAAAGCGTAAAATAATAAATAACAGTACATTTTTGAAAGATGCATACTCAGTGCCAGGCACAGTTCTTTCGAAAGCTTTAAAATTAGTAGTTTGTTCAGTTAACTCAACCTATCTGTGGAGATGAACCTACTAGGAATCCCTACTTTAAGGCTGTGGAAATGGCATGACAGACAGCCTGGTAGAGGAGGAGCAGAGTGCAAATCTGCACTCTGACCTCAAAGGCCATATCCTTATCCACTAATATTGTCTCTAAATTTGAATATAACCACTCCGGAAATGGACATTCTGCATTTGCAAAGCATAAGACTCACCAGCTGTGCATACATATTGAGCTCCAGTAAATGCTAAGTTCTGGGATTATAAAGAATCCGAAGAATGTCAACTTATCAGATGAATAGACTTCCTTAAAGTTGCAAGATAGCTAAGTATAATACAAAAATATTGAGCTGTGTCAGAAGACACATTGGGATGGGATTCCAATCCAACTGGGTTGGAGACTAGTTTTCAAAATCGTCTAGCCAGGTCTGGTTGACTGAGCCACTTAACAGAACGGAGTTGCCACTTCAGTGTCCGTGAAAATCCTTAGAGTCTATGCCACTCCTCTCATAAGGTCTTTGTGAGCAGCACATCAAATCAGGTCATGTGTGCGTGAATATCTTTCAGCAGCCACAGAAATTTACTCAAAGTTTAAGAGGGTGTTTCTTTTGTTTTAATTTTAGTTTTATTTTTCCCTAATTTACTGGGGTACAGGTGGTATTTGGTTACATGAGCAAGTTCTTTAGCGGGGATTTGTGAGGTTTTGGTGCACCCATCACTCCAGCAGTATATACTGTACCCTATTTGCAGCTAAAGAACTAAAAGTATAACTACCATTTGAACAGGCAATCTCACTACTGGGTATCTACCCAGACGGAAAGAACTCAGTATTCGATAAAGATATTGGCACACAGATGTTCACAGCAGCACAATTCACAACTGCAAAATCGTGGAATCAACCCAAATGCCCATCAATCAATGAGTGGATTAAGACGATGTTTCTGTAAGAATGAGGGTGAAAACACAGAAATCAGTGTACTGGTTGGATGTTGGGGTGAGCAAAGGAGCTGGTGTGGTGTCAGATCAAGGAAACTCTGGGACTGGCAGCCCCAGGGAAGGGGTGCCTGACTGCCTTCTCAGCAGAGGAGGGAGGCCGAGGCTGATTGGCTGACTTCTCCTGTGGTGGTGCTCCTCACATCCATCCCCTCTCATACTTATCATCAGATGTTTGACTCTCTTTGCATCTCTGAAAATTGCCAGTAGAATTAAGAAAGTCTGTGATTAGAGGGAAAACTTAAAAAGACACAGAGTTGTGCATTATAAGAAGACAAAAGAGGAAAATAAGAGGGCTGGCAGACAGAGAATTGAAGTAAAATTTAAGGAGGAAAGCAATAGTGGTGTTATTAAGTGTTTTAAGGAAGTTGAAAACAATCCTCAGTATCCAAACCAAGAGAGTATCCTACATTCCAATCTATGCATTGATTTCTAAATCACTAGTGGAATGTGTAGCCAAAGAGCTTGATATAAAATACTTAGACAATCTCAGGTTCCAATGTTCACAAGTCCCTGGCAGAATGGGAGGAGAAGTCTCATTCCAAACTGCTGTCCTCTGCAATACCAAATACAGGCTACAGGCTGAAAGAATAATATTGTATATACTTCCGGGGGGGGGGAAGCCTTTCTGAAAGAATTTTAATCTAGCTAATGTAATTTTTCACTTGTAGAGACAAACACATTATGTCACATACAAATGCTGAGAGGGCAAAAATGTGGTCACTAAAAATATATCCTACAAAAGAATTTTTCGATAATATAACTCATAGGGTTGAGAGATCAATTAGAATGGTAAGTTCAAGACTGGGGAATTTGTAACATAAAATAACAACCAGAAGTCCCTATTAGTCTATGAAAAGAAACACTCAACGATTCGTTCTAGAAATCCTAAAGTGCATGCTTATAACTCACATTCTTAAGGTAGATTTAAAGAAATGTGAAGACTTTGGGCCTCCTTCTACAGTAATTAACTTCATCAACCAATCAATTCAATTTACATGACTGAATTTATCAGTTCAATCATGTAAATCATGTAGGTAAACTTAAGAAACAACTCTAGAAAATGGTCTCTCTCAACAAGATTTATCATAAGATTCAATTGTTTAGAAATATAACTATAAAACAATATGACTATTGCTTGTAACTGTAAAATGATATTAACTGTATCTAGGAAAAAAGAATGGAAATATACCAAAATATTGTATGGTTATCAGTGAACTATGAACCAATCATTAATTCTTTTTTTTTTGTAGTTTTTCTTTTTCTTCATGAATATGTATCTTTCAAATAAAAGAAAATTATATGAGAGAGAATTATTTCATTGGGTCAACAGCTGAGGTTAGTTGCAAATTCCTCTGGAGCTTAAATGCAAATCTGCATGTCAACATCATATAAGAAACAACCAAATAACTGTAGAAATTTCAGATACCATTATATTTAGAACTACATGGAGATACGCAAAAATCTGTTTTTAAAATTCCAATGTGTATAAACTATTGCTTTTGTAAAATATTATTGGCAGACTCAACAAAGAATCACAAAAATGACTAAAATGATCAATGATTTTCATAAAGTAAAATACAGTAGTATGTGAGAGTAAATTAGAATGGAGCCATACAGCCTTTAAAAATATCTCAGAATTTGGAGTTAATGTAGGGTATCAAAAATGAAAGGAAGAAACAAATAAAACAAATGAGAAACAACTAATCACCCCCCAAAGAATAATGTAAATAAGTCGCTGGTGTGGTTGTCAAACTCCTTGAGGAATGTGGAGGAGAACACTTCATTACATATTCGGTTTGTTATAATTAATTACTAGAGGGAACTAGACACCATGCAAATTTTAGATAAATAAAACTACTAAGTAGTATTCACATCACCAGTCATATTATAACAAGACAGTTATATTTACACCGAATCAGTAAGATACTTATCCTGAGAGCTGTTGAACCTCCTCAAATTTTCCCTTTTATTTGGTTTCAAAACAGCAATATTATGTAACACTTTAAAACTCAAATATAAATGATGTGTTTTTAAACAATTTGTAAGCTAACTTCTGTTTGTACTGCAACATGTAAAGACTGCTTTTAAAACCGGAGTTAAGAAATTTGACTTTTGTGCCTTACTGTCCCGTGTACAAATATTTGGGTATTATACAACTTAAAAAGAAAAACATACCTCTTTAAAAAGCTAAAAATTCCTTAATCCTGAACACATGATTAATTATCCCTGGAGGGCAAAATTACCAACACTTCTTCCCCTGCATATGAAAATTTCGTACGGTTATTACCTTTTCTGAAGATACCTGAGTTTTCAAATTCAAAAACAGCTTCTACTGTTAGCTCCGACTCCAATTAAAAATTTATCTCCAGAAAAAGAAGTCTATCTTGAAAGGGTTTCTAAGGACTATGCATATCAATTCACTAGTCTGTGTATTGCATGCTGCTTCATGTAAAAGACAAAGTTTCTTAACCATTTAAGAGGAAACACAGGCTCACAACTGAGATTACATTCAAACTCCAGCGAACTTGTCTACTACATAGCACAATGACGGAAAGCTCAGTTTGACCTTCTCTACCATGGCGACCAATGAGTACCTTAGAAGTGATTACCTTCAAATCAGGAAGGGAGGAAGCAATGTGCCACTCCACTATCTGTAGCACATGCCTAAGAAAGCTTAGCAAGCAGCATGCAGGCCTATGGCTTCTTTACTAATTGAATGAATAAAGTAGTTCACTCTATACAGTTGGGCTGTATTTTCTGTGATATGTGTAAAGACAGCAAGTTGGCTACACGGGAAACTTTTGCCATTTAAAAGTAAATTAACACTACATTATCATACCTCTACTTACCATGGTAACATCTACCCCACCCACCTCCCACTAAAGTAGCAATTATTTTACTCAGTTACTACATTTATAGTGGTTTTCCATAATAATATAGTGGTTTTCTTTTATAAACTCAAGCTAATATAATTTTGCTAAAGTCAGGCACACTTTTTAAAACTTCTTTATCTGTGTGCATATATATGTATGTGTGTACATACATATATGTGTGTACATATATATGTACATATATGTATATATACATATGTGTGTGTACACACAAATAAATACACACACAAAATTGTGGAACTTGCTCCTCAGTAATAATGGCAAAATTGTATCGTTTCTGCTTCTTAAACTTATTTACAATCACAGTGAAGTAATTTATTTGAAAATTACAATTATGAAACTAGAACCAAGAAAAAGAGAATTTCACTTAAATTATAATTTTTAGAAGTACTTCATAACAACATGTAGACAAGTTGATTACAGGACAGCCAGAGAGGAAGCATCATACCAAACTTCAGGTTTCAACATCTTTCCCAAAATGTTGAAGAACTGGCTTTGATACATTAACATAAACTGCAGAGCAAGATTTTAAGTAATAACAATTACAATCCTCAAAAATAAATACTTCAACCATAAAAGGTATATCATCAAATACAGCTAAAAAAAGCACATCTTAAAAATAAAAATAAAAAATTAAAATATCAAGTTACTATTGCTAGACTGTAGTCAATAAAATAAAATGCTTATTATCTTGACCACTTTATCTATTTTAGCTTGGTTGTCAAATCCCATCACTTCTAGAGGTACATACATTTAACATTTAAAGCATCATTGACTGACCGCTCATTCATTGGCTGTTTCCTGTCTTCCCTGCATCTCTGGGCCCTCTTTTGCTTGCTTGTTTGTTTCTTTAAATCTTTTTCTGCCATCTGCATGTTGCACGACTGTCCACCTTTTCTTTGCATATTTCCTACAACGATACTTGCTAAGCACCAGCCAGTCTCCAAACCCATCATCACATCTCCAGAGGATCAATGGAAATCTCCACTAGGAAACAGCAGCACCTCAAATCCAACCTCTTCCAGCCTGAACCCCCCTTAGGCTTTGTCACTCTTCTGTCTAGCATTGGAGCATCCTAGTCTCTGAGTGTCAACCCTTGGGATCATGACTGATTCCTCCATGTGCTCCGCTTTGTGCTCCATGGTAAACCATGTGCCCAACAAAGTCAAAGCTCTCTCTGGAGCATCCATTCCTCATGTTCTTCACCCATCAACCCCATAACTTTATGCCTCCAATCACACACAACCTCTAACTTTTACTGTCATTATCTCCTAAAACCTTCCCACTTTCAACCAGTCACCATTCCAGCCCATCCTACGCACTGATTATTATTTATTAAAACAGGTTAATTCTGTTTTTTCACACCCACTACCCTTACTGAAACACTTTCCCTGGCTTCTCATTGCTGCTGATTTTCCCAGGGATTAGTCCAACCTGCTTTCTCAACCTCCCTGTGCTCAGTGCCAAATTAAGGACTTGTTCTCTCTCTTATTCACACATCTTTTCACTCTGTTTCTTTGTGGTGGCCCTTGTCCTGTGATGTCAATCCTATTGTCTTCCCAGCAGCAATTCAGTGCCACCATTTCCATGAAGCCCTCCGTGGGTAAGCTAGAACTTCATGGGCCATAGCATTGATCCTTGCTGTGGCCATGCAAGTCCCTGTATTACAATGATCCACCTGCGTATCCTCTCCCACCAATGAACATAAGTTACTCCCACGGTGGATCTACTATTGACCATCATTGATCCTTCTCCGTGTTTAGTTAAATCCCTTGTACACGGAGTAAAGTTCACTTACAGGAGGATTAATGAGTAAATGTCATACCTGGAAGGGATGTTAAAGATTATCAACCATGACCAGAATTGTATTTATGAGAAGAGTATGTCTCAAAGATGTTAAGTAAATTCTTATGTATTGTATTCCCAGAACCAAACGCATTGAATGACAATGAATGGATTCTGTGTATACAAAATGTCTTAGCTTAAAAAAAAAAGTATGTTATATTATCTATTCTAATACCAGAAAACAGTTTGATGACAAATTTTGTGTTAATAGGAGCTGAGGCAAACCCAATTAAATCCATATTCATCACACATTTGAAAGTACAAAAATGCAATTAACAAAACTTTCATCTCCACACACTGTAAACAAGTATTTGCATTATCTTTCATCTCAATTACATGAAGAGTATTGCCTGTGAATAACTTTCCTCCTTACAGATATTTGGGATGTTTATCTAAATTGCATTAACTTTTTCTAAGCCTCAATTCTGCATTCTTTAAACTACCATTCTGACTGCAAAGTCAAATTATTCAATGGTCAGCAATTTGAAAAATAGTTGTAATATGATTAATTTATTATTTTGTCTTATCTTATATACAATATTGCATATAGTATTACTTTGAAAACAATAATTTCCATTAAGCAAGAGCTTTTTATTGGAAACCAGAAAGTAAGAAAAAAGAGGAGAGGAAATTATAAAGGATACCATTTTGACTTAACATTTAAAGGAATGTATGTTGGGAACAAGTATAAAAATATATATTGTTTCCATCCCATGAGGGGTTTTGCATCTACCAGCAGCTTCAATTTCTCCATGCAATGCGACAGCTGCATTTACTTTTAGATGGCATAACAATTTAGAAAACATTTTGTGAGTTTGGTTTACTGGAACATTAGTAGCCCTCTGAGTTATAGGTACTTTATGATTGAGAATAGAGGAACAAATGGGAAAACCACTCATATTTCAGGCAGCCCACAGATCAAGAAGGGTAGATGAATGATCACATGGCAGGGCTTTATTGCAGACTGTGACATGTGAGTTCCAATGAGGAGGACACCAGTCACCCTGGTACAATCACACTGATACTGTGCACCTTATTATGCGGTACTCAAGTACTGCAAAGTGCTTTATCACAATGCCCACGGAACCCAATGCATTTTTTTATGATTACATATTAACTTACATGTTTTACTTGATATATAATATTACACAT
>JAPYYA010002199.1:0-14279 GCA_028533165.1 Leontopithecus rosalia
AAAAGTAAAAAATAAATTAAAAAAAGGAACTTCAACTTAAATATCCTTCAATAGGGGATACACATACACATTCACATACACACTTTTTTTTTTTGAGACGGAGTTTCGCTGTTGTTACCCAGACTGCAGTGCAATGGCGCGATCTCGGCTCACTGCAGCCTCTGCCTCCTGGGTTCAAGCAATTATTCTGCCTCACCCTCCCGAGTAGCTGGGACTACAGGCGCACACCACCATGCCCAGCTAATTTTTGTATTTTTAGTAGAGACGAGGTTTCACCTCGTTGACCAGGATGGTCTCAATCTCTTGACCTCATGATCCACCTGCCTCGGCCTCCCAAAGTGCTGGGATTATAGGTGTGAGACACCGCGCCCGGCCACACATACACACTTTTTTGCATGTTTGAGACAGACTCTCACTCTGTCACCCAGTCTGGAGTGCAGTGGTACAATCTCAGCTCACTGCAATCTTCGTGTTAAAAAAAAAAAAGGCCAGGTGCAGTGGCTCATGCCTGTAATCGCAGCACTTTGGGAGGCCGAGGCAGATGGATCACCTAGGGTCAGGGGTTTGAGATCAGCCTGGCCAACATTGTAAAACCCCATCTCTACTAAAAATACAAAAAAAATTAGCCAGGCATAGTGGCGGGTGCCTGTAATCCCAGCTACTCCAGAGGCTGAGTCAGAAGAATTGTTTGAACCCAGGAGATAGAGGCTGTAGTGAGCCATGATTACACCATTGTACTCTAGCTGGGCAACAACAGCAAAACTCCATCTCAAAAAAATAAATCAATAAATAGGCCGGGTGTGGCGGCTCATGCCTGTAATCCCAGCACTTTCGGAGGCTGGGGCAGGCGAATCACCAGGTCAGGAATTTGAGACCAGCATGACCAGCATGGTGAAAACCCATCTCTACCAAAAATACAAAAAAATCAGCCAGGCATGGTGGCTGGTGCCTGTATTCCCAGCTACTCAGGAGGCTGAGGCAGGAGAATTGCTTGAATTCGGGAGGTGGAGGTTGCAGTGAGCTGAGATTGCACCATTGCACTCCAGCCTGAGTGACAGAGTGAGAGTCCATCTAAAAATATAATAATAATAAATAAAATGGCCGGGTGTGGTGGCTCACGCCTATAATCCCAGCACTTTGGGAGGCTGAGGCGGGTGGATCACGAGGTTAAGAGATCGAGACCATCCTGGTCAACAAGGTGAAACCCCTTCTCTACTAAAAACACAAAAATTAGCTCGGCATGGTGGTGCGTGCCTGTAGTCCCAGCTACTCAGGAGGCTGAGGCAGGAGAAATGCTTGAACCCAGGAGGCAGAGGTTGCGGTGAGCCGAGATTGTGCCATTGCACTCCAGTCTGGGTAACAACAGCGAAACTCCGTCTCAAAAAAAAAAAAGAAAAAAATTCTACACACACTATAACATAGATGAACCTAGAAGACATCATGCTAAGTAAAATAAGCCAGTATTCAAAAAGACAAATACTGAGAGATTCTACCACTGTAGGTGGAATCCCTTAGTAATATAGATATATAAAACAAAAATGTAGCATTTTCATTATATTACTACAATTTTTTTTTCAAGACAGAGTTTCACTCTTGTTGCCCAGTATGGAGTGCAATGGCACGATCTCAGCTCACTGCAACCTCTACCTCCCAGGTTCAAACGATTGCCCTGCCTCAGCCTGCTGAGTAGCTAGGAGTAGGTGGCACGTGCCACCACATCCAGCTAATTTTGTATTTTTAGTAGAGACAGGGTTTCTCTAGGTTGGTCAGGCTGCTCTCCAAGTTCTGACCTCAGGTGATCTGCCTGCCCTGGCCTCCCAAAGTGCTGGGATTATAGGCATGAGCCACCTCACCCAGCCTAAAACAATTTTTTTTTTTTGAGACAGAATGTCACTCTGTTGCCCAGGCTGGAGTGCAATGGCATGATCTCAGCTCAATGCAACCTCTGCCTCCTTGGTTCAAGCAATTCTCTGCCTCAGCTTTCCAAGTAGCTGGGATTACAGGCGCCCACCACCACACCTGGCTAATTTTTTTATTTTTAGTAGAAACAAGGTTTCACTATCTTGGCCAGGCTGGTCTTGAACTCCTGATCTCAAGATCCACCCACCTCGGCCTCCCAAAGTGCTTGGATTACAAGCATGAGCCACCACACCTGGCAACAAAATTATATTTTATTTATTTATTTTTTTCAGATGGAGTTTCACTCTGTTACCCAGGCTGGAGGGCAATGAATCCATCTCGGCTCACTGCAACCTCCCCGTTCTGGGTTCAAGCGATTCCCCTGCCTCAGTCTCCCAAGTAGCTGAGATTACAGGCGACCGGCACCTGTTTAACTTTTGTATATTGAGTAGAGACAGTGTTTTACCATGTTGACCAAACTGGTCTTGAACTCCTGACCTCAGGTGATCCACTCGCCTTGGCCTCCCAAAGTGCTGGAATTAAGGCCTGAGTCACCTCGCCTGGCAACAAATTTTTTAAGGACATTGCAGAATGAAACTCTACTTGGCAACAAAAGGGATGAATGTTGATGCACACAATTTAGATGGATCTCAAAGGGAATTATGTGACTAAGAAAAGTAAATCTCAAAGCTGTATGATTCCATTTATATAACATTCTCAAAATGACAAAATTATAGACAGAAAATACATTAGTAATTGCCAGGACTTAGAGAGATAGGGGTGTATGTGTGTGATTATAAAGAGATAACATGAGGGAGATCTTTGTGGTGATGGAATAATTCTGTATTTTGATTATGGTGATGGTTACAGGAGTCTGTACATATGAGAAAATTGCATAAAACTATATAAACACATTGTACCAACCAATCAACCAACATATTTTTACTAATTTTTTTTTTGAGATGAACCTCACTCTGTCACCCAGTTTGCAGTGCAGTGGTGCAGTCTCAGCTCACTGCAACCTCTACCTCCCAGGTTCAAGCTATTCTTCTGCCTCAGCCTCCCAAGTAGCTGGGACAACAAGCAGGTACCCCCACACTTGGCTATTTTTTTTTTTTGTCTTTTTAGTAGATATAGGTTGGGTTTCCCTGCTGGGCAGGCTGATTTCGAACTCCTGACCTCAAGTAGTCCACCTGACTCCACTTCCCAAAGTGCTGGGATTACAGGTGTAAGCCACTGTGCCTGGTCAATTTCCTGGTTTCCCCATTGGGGGAAAATGGATGAAGGGAACACTGGAACTCTCTATGATTTTTGCTACTTTCATTATAATACTTATAGTGAACCTATAAGTATTTCCAAAAATAACATATTTATTTATTTATTTATTTATTTTTAAATTTTTTGAGATGGAGTTTCACTCTTGTCACCCAGGCTGGAGTGCAATGGCGCGATCTCGGCTTACAGCAACCTTCATCTCCTGGATTCAAGCGATTCTCCTACCTCAGCCTCCCAAGTAACTGGGACTACAGGCTGCACCACCATGCACAGCTAATTTTTGTATTTTTACAAAAATACAAAAAGTACAAAAATATACAAAAATACAACAAGGGTTTCACCTTGTTGACCAGGATGGTCTCTATCTCTTGACCTCGTGATCCACCCGCCTTGGCCTCCCAAAGTGCTGGGATTATATAGGCTTGAGCCACTGCGCCCGGCTGCTCCAAAAATAACATTTAAATAGTACATCAACATAACTTTCTGTGACATAAGCCCACCGTTGTTTAAAAAAAAAAAGCGCAGTGGCTCACGCCTGTAATCCCAGCACTTTGGGAGGCCAAGGAGGGCGGATCACGAGGTCAGGAGATCGAGACCATCCTGGCCAGCACCATGTTGGTCAGAGGCTAAGGTGGTGAAACCCCATCTCTACTAAAATTACAAAAAAATTAGCTGGGTGTGGTGCCACATGCCTGTAGTCCCAGCTACTTGGGAGGCTAAGGTGGTGGACCCCATCTCTCCTAAAAATACAAAAAAAATTAGCTGGGTGTGGTGCCACATGCCTGTAGTCCCAGCTACTCGGGATCCTCCTGAGGCAGGAGGATCACTTGAACCCATAAGGTGGAGGTTGCAGTGAGCCGATATTGTACCACTGCATTCCAGCCTGGGCGACAGAACTCAAAAAAAAAAGCTAACTAAAATAATAGTTATCTATTATTATCCCATTAACTTCAGAGGAAACCAATGTGCAGGTTTAATTCTTAGCCTATATTCTTTTTTCTTTTTTTTTTTTTTTCAGATGGAATTTCGCTGCTGTTACCCAGACTGGAGTGCAATGGCACTCCGCAACCTCCGCCTTCTGGGTTCAAGCAATTTTCCTGCCTCAGCCTCCCGAATAGCTGGGACTACAGGTGCGCACCACCATGCCCAGCTAATTTTTGTATTTTTAGTAGAGATGGGGTTTCACCTTGTTGACCAGGATGGTCTCGATCTCTTAACCTCGTGATCCACCTGCCTCGGCCTCCCAAAGTGCTGGGATTATAGGCATGAGCCACCGCGCCCAGCCTAGCCTGTATTCTTAACCACTATCACATACAGTGTGTATATTTGTATATACAATATTTACATTAAAAAGTTTGGACATAGCCGGGCACGGTGGCTCATGCCTGTAATCCCGACACTTTCGAGACCGAGGCTGGGGATCACTTGAGGTCAGGAGTTCGAGAGCAGCCTGGCCAACATCGTGAATCCCTATCTCTACTAAAAATACAAAAATTAGGGCCGGGCATGGTGGCTCATGCCTGTAATCCCAGCACTTTGGGAGGCCGAGGCGGCCGGATCACCTGAGGTCAGGAATTTAAGACCAGCCTGAACAACATGGAGAAACCCTGTCTCTACTAAAAATACAAAATTAGCTAGGCGTGGTGGCGCATGCCTGTAATCCCAGCTACTCGGGAGGCTGAGGCAGGAGAATCGCTTGAACCCGAGAGGCAGAGGTTTCGGGGAGCTGAGATCGGGCCCTTGAACGCCAGCGTGAAACTCCGTCTTAAAAAAAAAAAAGAAAACTAGCTAGTCTTGGTAGCAGGAGCCTGTAATCCCAAGCTACTCAGGAGGCTGAGGCAGGAGAATCACTTGAACCTGGGAGGCAGAGGTTGCAGTGAGCTGATATCTGGCCACTGCACTCCAGCCTCCACCACAAAGTTAGACTGTCTCCAAGGGAAAAAAAAAGTGTGGGTAGAGCTCAATGCTGGTACACGCAGAGCCAGCTACTCAGTAGCTGAGGCGGGAGAATCATTTGATTCCAGGAGTTGGAGTCCAGCCTGAGCAACATAGCCAGACCCATGCCTATTAAAAAAAAAAAAGTGGCTGGCACAGTGGCTCACGCCTGTAATCCCAGCACTTTGGGAGGCTGAGGTGGTCGGATCACCTGAGGTCAGGAGTTTGAGAATGGCCTGGCCAAGATGGTGAAACCCTATCTCTACTAAAAATACAAAAATTAGCCGGGCGTAGTGGCAGGTGCCTGTAATCCCAGCCACTGGGGAGGCTGAGGCAGGAGAATCGTTTGTAGCCGGGAGGCGGAGGTTGCAGTGAACCGAGACCGAGCCACTGTACTCTAACCTGGGCAACAGAGCAAGGATTCGTCTCAAAACAAAACAAAACAAAGCAAACAAACAAACAAAAAACTTTTCATGCAGGGGGAGGGGGAAGAAGGTAAACTTGGTGAACTAATGGAGAACATATACCTTCCATTAGTAACATTGTTCTTGTTCTGGAAGATGAACGCTTTATGAATTAATGAAGAACGTATACCTGCCATTAGTTACATTGTTACATAACGTACCCTCCTTTATGAACAATGGAGAACGTATACCTTCCATTAGTTACATTGTTCTTGTTCTGGAAGATAAACGCTTGGCACAGTGCGCCGGCAAACTGTTAGGGTGTCCTCCTTTCCCTGCCCCGCTTCATGTCCATCTCTTTGGCCATTCTGCCTTCTGTGGGCCCAGCTTCCCTTTAAATCCGCGTGGATCCTAGATTGCATGTCAGTGGGGCGGGCTGCAGAGGAAGGGCGTTGTTCCAGTTGGTCCCTGCCCTACCCCGCTGGAGGGCGCCAGCTGCCCTGGCGGGGACACCCGGGACGGGACGGAGCAGCGGGCAGCCAGGGAGGAGCCTGGCTGTCGCGACTCCGGCCTCTGAAAACCAGCTGCCGCCTCTCAGGCCCCCGGCGCCTGCTTCCCATTGGTTTTTACTGGAAGAGGAGCCTTTCCAAACGAATGCTTCTAGGGTACGTTAAAAATAGGCATTTGAAAAGTGATACCGCTCACGCCACCAGATCCCAATTCTTCCCTGAGAGCAGTGCTGAAGTGACAAGATCCTAGGCCCATAGCATTAAAGTTCGTCTGCTTCCTTCTTCCAACAAGACCGACTTCAACCAAAAGTTCAATTTCCGTAATGTAAATTAGAGGGAAATCAGCAATCACATTATCTGTAGTAGGCACAATTTGCTGGAACACTTTGGTAGGCGTTCACTTCATTTTCTTTTCCCACAGAGAGCCAGTGAAAGCAGCAGGAATGCCCTTGAAATAAATGGAGTGATTTAGGGAACTCCACAGAAGACAAAGGATTTCTTTTTCTCTATTTCTTTGTTGTTGTTGATAACAAAAGCAAAATATGCTTTCGTTGTTGTTAGGAGTCTTGCTCTGTCACCAGCCTGGAGTGCAGTGGTGCGATCTCACCGCACTGCAACCTCCGACTCCCGGTTCAAGCGATTCCCCTGCCTTAGCCTCTTGGGTAGCTGGGACTACAGGCGCGGGCCACTACGCTTGGCTAATTTTTTTGTGATTTAGTAGAGATGGGGTTTTACCATGGCCAGGATGGTCTCGATGGCCTGACCTCGTGATCTACCCGCCTCGACCTCCCAAAGTGCTGGGATTACAGGCGTGAACCATCGTGCACCACCGCAAACTATGCTTATTTAAACTGTAAATTATGTGACAGTGACAGAGTATAAAGCAAAAAGTGAAAGAATCTTCCTTCACTTTCTCATGTATAATTTAAGTGACCACTATTAAAAATGTGTTACTCATCTGTTTAGATCTTTTTTTTTTTTAATAGAGATGGGGTCTTGTGTCGTTACTTAGGCTGGTCTGGAACTCATGCAATCTTCCACCTCAGCCTCACAAAGTACTGGGATTACAGGTATGAGCTACTGCATTCTAACACACACACACACACACACACACACACACACACAAAACACCAACATTTTATGAAGATTTCAAAAAATCTTGGGTGGAGGGGAGTAAAAAATTAATTAAAAATAAATAAAACTTTTATTGAAGTATAACTTACAATAAATACACATGTTAAGTGTGCAACTCCATGAATATTTTACATACGGATACATCATTGAGACTTTTTTTTTAGATTATAAAAACTTCCTCTTTAATCAAGGTTTATAACATGAACAGATTTCTTGAATAAAATGTAAAGTTTCCAGTACACTGAAACATAAATTCACAAGTCACCATACATACAACACCCAGCAGAAATAAACAAAGACAAGTTTACATGATCCCTGTAACAGCCATGGTCTTAATCTCAGATGCTTCCATCTGCCAAATGTGTTCTGGATACACAGCACACTGTGGCTTCTGGGGTCACACTCAGCTGAGGCTGTGGGTCCACAGAGCACTCATCAGGCTGGTGGTAATGGCTATGGTGGTAATGGCTCTACTCAGGAAGCAAAGCAGTTACAAGCACATTCAAACAGTGTATTGAATCTTTTTTTTTTTTTTTTTGAGACGGAGTTTTGCTGTTGTTACCCAGACTAGAGTTCGATGGCACGATCTCGGCTCACCGCAACCTCCGCCTTCTGGGTTCAAGCAATTGTCCTGCCTCAGCCTCCCGAGTAGCTGGGACTACAGGCGTGCACCACCATGCCCAGCTAATTTTTGTATTTTTAGTAGAGATGGGGTTTCATCTTGTTGACCAGGATGGTCTGGATCTCTTGACCTCGTGATCCACCCACCTCGGCCTCCCAAAGTGCTGGGATTATAGGCATGAGCCACCGCGCCCAGCCCTGAATCTTTTAAATATCAAAGTGAGAAACAAGAAGGCAACACAATAATGTCATCAGAAAGATGTTAGGAAGTAAGAACAGTTGTGTAAAGCTTGAGGCTGAAAAGTGGCTTGCCAGCTTCATTTCTTCGGCTTCTTGAGTAGTGGACGCCGGAACAGTAAGATGTGAGGTTCTGGTTCATGGATCATATAATGGACCGAACCCTGACTCTGTTGAATGCCAACAGACATCAAATGGGTTTTAGGGACCAGCTTGGCTATGTCCTTGGGCAGCATGACATGCCGATACTCAAACTCCTTGTCGTCGTATTTGTCCGAATAGTAAATTTGTGCGACATGATCACTCCATCTGCTAGCCTTCAGTCCCGCGCCGCCAACCTCCAAGCAACTCCCAGCAGCACCGAAACTTTTTTTTTTTAACTCACATGAAGGAAGGGTATCATTCTATCAAATATACTTTACTGCAGTTTGCTTTCTCTGTCCTTCCTTCCTTCCTTCCTTCCTTCCTTCCTTCCTTCCTTCCTTCCTTCCTTCCTTCCTTCCTTCCTTTTAAGTGCTCCACCTGCCTCAGCCTTCCAAAATGCTGGGATTACATGCATGAGCCTCTGTGCCTGGCCTTAAATTTTGTTTTTTTCATTTATTTGTTTGTTCATTTATTTATTGAGACAGAGTTTTGTTCTTGTTGCCCAGGCTGGAGTGCAGTGGTGAAATCTCAACTCACTGCAACCTCCTCCTTCCAGGTTCAAGTGATTCTCCTGCCTCAACCTCCTAAATAGCTGGGATTACAGGTGTCCACCACCACGACTGGCTAATTTTTCTTTGTTTGTTTGTTTTTGGTAGAGATCTTGACCAAAGATCTTGACCAGGCTGGTCTTGAACTCCTTACTTCGTGATCCACCTGCCTCGGCCTCCCAAAGTGCTCAGATTACAGGTATGAGCCACCGAGACCAGCCGAGCCACTTTTACAGTTAAGTAAATCCATTATTTAAGAGGCAAGTTTAATAACGAACAAAGTTTCATTTTAAATTTAATGGCTGGCTAAGTGCGGTGGCTCACCCCTATAGTCTCAGTACTTTAGGAGGCCGAGGTAGGTGGATCACCTGAGTTTAAGAGTTCAAGACCAATCTGATCAACATGGAGAAACCCTGTCTCTACTAAAAATACAAAATTAGCCAGGTGTGGTGGCACATGCCTGTAATCACAGCTGTTCAGGAGGTTGAGGCAGGAGAATGGCTTGAACCCAGGAGGTAGAGGCTGCAATGAACTGAGATCATGCCATTGCACTCCAGCCTGGGCAACAAAAGTGAAACTCCATCTCAAAAAAAAAAAAGTTAATGGCTGGGTGTGGTGGCTCACACCTGTAATCTTAGCACTTTAGACCCCTGAATCGGGAGAATCGTTTGAGCCCAGGAGGTCAAGGTTGCAGTGAGCTACAACTGCACCACTGCATTCCAGCCTGGGTGACAGAGCATCTCAAAAAAAATAAACATTCCCTTCAAATAATACCAAAAAATAATGACAGATTTCATAGACAACTTGTACATGCACAGTCTCTCATTCAAGTGTTCCTCGTTTTTCTCACCTTCTCTCCAAGATATAGAGGAAGGTTGAGAAACTGTCTGTGGATTGAACTGTCAGGCTGTTTTCCAGACAGAAAGCCCCCAAGATTGCTGCCACATGGAGTATGGGCTCAGCCTGCAGGAAGTGACCCACCATCTGTTTATGCACTGTCATCCCAGCCACAAGATCACAGGAAAAGGAGTGGTTGAGGCCTCTGGGAACCAAAACCCCAGCTTCATAAGGACTGAGCTTGTAGAGTTCCCTCATGGGCAAAAGGTTGGCTAAGACCAGTCTTTTTTTTTTTTTTTTTGAGACAGAGTTTTGCTCTTGATGCCCAGGCTGGAGTGCTCACCAAAACCTCCGCCTTCTGGGTTCAAGCAATTCTCCTGCCTCAGCCTCCTGAGTAGCTGGGATTATAGGCACATGCCACCACGCCAGGCTAATTTTATATTTTCAGTAGAGACAGGGTTTCTCCATGTTGGTCAGGCTGGTCTCAAACTCCTGACCTCAGGTGATCTGCCCACTTCGGCCTCCCAAAGTTCTGGGATTACAGGTGTGAGTCACCAAGCCTGGCTGGACCAGTCTTTTATAATCCCTCTTTTCTCAGAAAAATCATCATCATCAGTGTTTACCCAGCATTTCCTTCAGGCCAGGAACTTTATACACACCACTTGTTATTTAACCTCACAATCTATGAAGATGCTAACATTATCTCCATTTTACTAATGAGAAAACCAGGTTTCAAGAAGTCAAGTAACTTGTCCAAACTTCACAGTATGGGCTAATAAGTAGCAGAGTAGGGTTTTATTTATTTATTTATTTATTTTGAGACGGAGTTTCGCTCTTATTACCCAGGCTGGAGTGCAATGGCGTGATCTCAGCTCACCGCAACCTCCGCCTTCTGAGTTCAAGCAATTCTCCTGCCTCAGCCTCCCAAGTAGCTGGGACTACAGGCGTGCACCACAATGCCCAGCTAATTTTTGTATTTTTAGTAGAGACGGGGTTTCACCATGTTGACCAGGATGGGCTCGATCTCTTGACCTCATGAGGCCTTGGCCTCCCAAAGTGCTGGGATTATAGGCGTGAGCCACCAGGCCTGGTCTATTTTTATTTTTTTTTAAGACAGGGTTTCACCATGTTGGTCAGGCTGGTCTTTAACTCCTGACCTCAGGTGATCCACCCGCTTTGGCCTCCAAAGTGCTTGGATTACAGGTGTGAGCCACCACGCCTGGCCCAGAGTAGGGCTTTAGCAACCCACTGACTTCAAAGCCTTGGTTCTTTTTGTTTTTTTGCTGAGATGGAGTCTGGCTCTGTGGCACAGGCTGGAGTGCAGTGGCATGATCTCAGTTCACTGAAACCTCTGCCTCCCAGGTTCAAGCAATTCTCTGCCTCAGCCTCCAGAGTAGCTGGGATTACAGGCACTCACCAACATGCCCAGCTACTTTTTGTATTTTTAGTAGAGACAGGGTTTCACCATCTTAGCCAGGCTGGTCTCCCACTCCTGACTTCATGATCCACCTGCCTCAGCCTCCCAAAGTGCTGAGATTACAGGCATGAGCCACTGTGCCTGGCCAAAGTCTTGGTTCTAAACCACTATATCATTGCACTACACTGCTCTCAGCACCACTGACCTCAGTACAGGAAATAACACAAATATGCACACCGTCTCCTTCCCGATTTAGAGTATTTCACCAGGGGAACTCCACACTTGTACGATATCTTCCCCAAGAACAGAAGAGGGACAATATTTCTCCTTCCTACTGGATTCTGAACCTCTTTGCACTGATTGTAGACTGTAGTTCTGTGACATGCCATGGAGTGTGTGTTTTAAGGGAGCTACTGTCTTATCCAATAACCTATGAATATAAAGCATTTCTTTCTGAATTGCTCATTATTCAGCCAGTTGTTCATGAATCCATTCAACAAATGTCTCTGAGATGCCAGGCGCTGGGGATTAAAAGAGGAACAATAGAGACAAGATATCTGCCCTCCAGAAACTGACAGTTTATTGAATGAAACAGTTGTGCAATAATTACAATCAAGTGTGATCAATCACTGATGACAGAACTCTAACCTAGAGGCATCTGCCCAATCTGGGGTGACTGGTTAGGGAAAGCTTCCTAAAAGAGATGACTTTTAGGCTAAAACCAGACTATCAACAAATATAAGAAAGTGTTACAGGAAGTAAGTGGCAAAGCTAGTGTCATTTTTTTACTTAGCAATTTCTATGAAGTGGGGCATGGATATGGCACCAGATCCCAACAATAGAATAAAAGTTGGTAAGCAGAACACATCCCAAATCTAATTACATTAATGAGAGAGAACAATAGCACAAAAGGAATGTAAAATCAAGTATAATTCCTTGGATAAACCACTGTTCCCACTTTTGGCCATGAGAAAATGAGTTACTACAAATTCACAAAGCTTACCTTTCCGACTAAATAGATTAGCCTCTAATACTTATGATAGAGAACCTCTAATAGCTAATAGCTTTTTTTTTGAGACTAAGTCTCACTCTGTTGCCAGGCTGGAGTGCAGTGGTGCGATCTTGGCTCACTATAACCTCTGCTTCTTGGGTTCAAGTGATTCTCCTGCCTCAGCCTCCCAAGTGGCTGGGATTACAGGAATGCACCACCATGCCAAGCTAATTTTTGTATTTTTAGTAGAGACAGGGTTTCACCATGTTCACCAGGATGGTCTTGATCTCCTGACCTCGTGATCTTCCTGCCTAGGCCTCCCAAAGTGCTGGAACTATACAGGTGTGAGCCACTGTGCCCGGCATGTTTTGGGACAATTTTACATTTTAAAAGTATGCCTTAAGATATAACAGAAAAGGCTGGGCGCAGTGGCTAACACCTGCAATCCTAGCACTTTGGGAGGCTGAGGTGGGCAGATCATGAGATCAGGAGTTCGCAACCAGCCTGACCAATATGGTGAAACCCTGTCTCTACTAAAAATACAAAAATTAGCTGGGCATAGTGCCTCGCGCCTGTAGTCCCAGCTACTCAGGAGGCTAAGGCAGAAGAATTGCTTGAACCCAGGAGGCAGAGGTTGCAGTGAGCCGAAATTGTGCCACTGCATTCTAGCCAGGGTGGCAGAGCGCAATTCCATCTTAAAAAGTAAAAATAAAGATATACCAGAAAAAAGGATCACATTGTTGCAGCTAGGAAATCAATAACAGGTTATTCAATACTCCTTCCTCAGCCATTCTTATAAAACACAATAAGCTCTCCTATAGGGTTGCTGAGATCAAGAAACAGGGAGTTCCCAAATTGCTTGCTCTGTACTCTTTACTCAATAGTACTTTTTACCACAGCAGTCATCTGTCTATTTATATTAATGAGACTGTCCTCCTTATCATTTAATCTCCAGATATATCACAGCTGTCAGATGTGGGGACACCCTTGCCAAGGGAAAGCCTCTAAACACTAAAATGTTTGCAGCACTGCATCAACAACTAAGAAGGGAGATCAAACTCCAGGAATATGCAGAGTGCTCACAATTTCAGGAAGATTACAGAAGGTAAACCAGGGGCTGTATGATCCATGTGGGGTGAGTGGGAAGAAAAACGACCCCAAGGTGAAATCTATTATATAAGATCTGAAAATTCTGCACACTCTTTAAAAATTTATAGCCAGGGAACGATCCAAGATGGCCGATCGCTAACATCTCGGGATTGCAGCTCGCAGTTAAAGCTCATAGAACTAGAGGACGCCACACTTTCAACAAATTCGGGTCGCTCAGGAGCAGAAGATTCCCAGTGGAGGAGACACGCGGGGCAGTAGTTTCGCAGGCACCTCTGCACGACATCGGAGCTGACTAGGCGGGGCTGGCTCCCCTTCTGACCAGGATTTGGAGGAGCCGCGCAGGTTCCCTGCGCTGACTCCTGAGGCCGGCACAGTTGTGCCCGCACCTCGGCGCAGAGTGAACGCGACTGGTTCCCCTTCTGACCGAGGTTTGGAGCTCCGGGAAGGCAGACTCGCCTATTACGGACACAAGAAGGAAGCCAGACAGGAGAAGCCTGGGCAGAAAAACACCATCAGTCTTAACGCCGCTTTTCCTGGCCCTGGGAACTAATATCTTGGACGTCCACTCAAGAGACCTACTGAAAGCTGGTAATTTCAAAGATGACAGGAGGATAAATTTACAACGATGGGAAGAAACCAGCATAAAAAGGCTGAGAATACTAAAAATCAGAACCCCTCTCCCTCTAAAGATGATCACAATTCCTCATCAACAATGGAACAAGACTTGATGGAGGAAGAGCGCATCCCAATAACAGAATCAAACTTCAGGTTATGGATAATAAAAAACTTCCGTGAGTTCAAAGAACATGTTGTAGCCCAATGTAAAGAAACTAAGAACTTTGAAAAAAACTTTGAAAAAGGTTTGACGAAATGCTAATGAGAATAGACAACTTAGAGAGGAATATAAGTGAATTAATGGAAATGAAGAATACAATACAGGAACTCCGAGAAGTATGCACAGGTTTAGAAGTCCAATGCGCTATCCATTGCGCGACGGAGCCACCTAGTATGCACAGGTTTAAACACCCGAATTGTTCAAGCAGAAGAAAGGATATCAGAGGTCGAAGTCCAACTTAATGAAATAAAACAAGAAGACAAGATTAGAGAAAAAAATGATAAAAAGGAATGAACAATGTCTCCAAGAAATGTGGGACTATGTGAAAAGACCTAATTTACGTTTGATAGGTGTACCTGAATGCGATGGAGAGAATGAATCCA
>JAPYYA010000220.1:0-16164 GCA_028533165.1 Leontopithecus rosalia
TCCTATGTCCTGAATGGTTTTGCCTAGATTTTCTTCTAGGGTTTTTATGGTGCCTGGTCTTATGTTTAAGTCTTTAATCCATCTGGAGTTAATTTGAGTGTAAGGTGTCAGGAAGGGGTCCAGTTTCTGCTTTCTGCACCTCCTATGCTTAATATGTTGAGAGTTTTATTGTGAAGGGAGGTTGAATTTTATCAAATGCATTTTCTGTGTCTACTGGAATAATCACATGGTTTCTGTTCTTCATTCTGTTGATATGATGTATCACATTAATTGATTTGCATATGTTGAACCATCCTTGCATCCCTGAGATAAATGCCACTTGATAATGGTGTATTCTTTTTGATATATTGTTGATTTCAATTTGCTAGTATATTTTTGAGAATTTTCACACTGATTTACAGGGATTTTGGCTTCTAATTTTCTTTTTTAGTTGGGTTCTTGTCTGTTTTTGGTAACAGGATAATGCTGGCCTCAAAAAATGAGTTAAAAATAATTCCCTCATCTTCATTATTTTGGAACACTATGAGAAGAATTGGTGTTAGTTTTTCTTTGTAAGTTTGATAGAACTCAGCAGTAAAGCCATCTGATTGTGGGCTTTTCTTTGCTAGGAAGCTTTTTCTTACTGATTCAATCTTTTTACTGATTATTGGTCTGTTCAGGATTTCTATCTTACTGGCTCTATCTTGGTAGGTTATCTATGTTCACTAACATATTCATTTTATCTGAGTTTTCCAATTTGTTAGCATATAATTGCTCACAATCGTCTCAAATGATTCTTTGTATTTCTGTGGTATCCATTGTAATGTGTCCTTTTTCATTCTGGTTGTATTTATTTGAGTATTTTCTCTCTCCCTTTTTCTTTTTGTTAGTTGAGCTAGTGGCTTATTGATTTTGTTTATCTTTTTAAAAAACATACTTTCATTTTGCTGGTCATTTGTATTTTTATTATCTGTTTAGTTTTGCTCTAATTTCTGTTATTTATTTTCTTCTACTAATTTTGGGTTTGCTTTTATTTTCCTAGTTCTAGTTAGTTATATAGGCTTTCTTTGTTCTTTTACATTTTTTTTGGTCTTAATGGGTTATATAAAAGACCTGTCTTCATATTAAAAAATCCATTCTTCTGCTTGATCTGGTCTATTGTTGAAGCTCTTGATTATATATTTTATTTCATTCATTAAACTCTTTCGTTCCAGGATGTCTCTTCTTTATTATTTATCTCTTTGTTGAAGTTCTCATGCAGATCATGCATTGGTTTTCTGATTTCTTCATATCATTTATTTGTGTTCTCTTGTATCTTATGTTTGTCCATGTTGCATCAGCAGTAAGAGTAGTGTTGACAGATCAATTATTAGGCCCTTGAATAGTGTGTGTGGGCACCAGTGGCAGTGATAGTAGGCTGGGCAGGCTGGTCCCTAGGCCCCTGGCAGGTGTGCACAGACACTGGCAGCAGGTGGAGTGACCCTGTCATTGTGTCCCTCGACAGTATGCATGTGCACCAATGGTGGCAGGGTGGATCAATCCCCAGCCTCCTAGCTAACATTTATGGGTGGTGGCAGTAGCAGTGGCAGGCAGGTCAGACCTGTCCTCAGGTTCCTCAATGGGGACACTCCCACCACTGGCAGTAGCTGAGGGAGGTTAGTTCCCAGATCCTCAGATAGTGTGCTCAGGTGTCAGTGATGGTGGTAATTGGTGGTGATGGGCCTGTCCTCACTTATGAATATGACATCCATGTGGGCTCATGTCTAGGTCCCTTGAAGGTTTGTGCTGCTGCGCGGTGGCTGATTAGAGGGGATGAGGTTGTTGTCAGTAGCAGCATCCATGGGTAGGTTCCTCTCTGGCTTTAGGTAATTTAATCTTTGGCTCCTTTTTTCTCAGAGGCAGCCTTCCTGGTGCACTCCCTGGGATGTAAAACCCTTAGGGGCTAGAGTACTAGGAACCTGGCCAACCTGTTGAGTTTAGCTGGTGTAGTGATGCTGTGCCCTCTAGGTGGATGTGGGGTATAAATGTGAAGATGCAGTGGCTCTTGGGCCCCAATATAGGATGTAGTTTAGTGGGAGCTGGGTTCTTAAAATGTTGTTGTGCTCTAGCTGCTTGTTCTGAGTGGGTGTGTGGGACTTTGTGTGAACTCCTTCTTTGGAGCAATACCACTTTCTCTACTCCTGTAGCTCTCTATACTTGTCTCAGAGCCTGTGAAGGCTAAGGGGCTTTCTTATTCTGTCATGTCTAGGATTGCCAGAGTACGTTATGTGGAGGAGGTGTGGATTGCTGGGGTATCTTTCACTTCCCTTTTTCTTGCCGTGGGGAGTTCCTTCAGGCTCAGAGTCCATCCCTTGGGCTGGATGCTTCACTTTCCTTTTCTCATGCCTAAGAGCTCTTCTGTCATTTCTCTGATGAATTTTAGCATTCTCTCTTAGAAGGTCTATTTAACTTGTTATCTCCTCTCCATGTTGGTTTTTTTTATTTATTTATTTTTGTATGTGTGGAGAAGGGGAATGCCAGGAGCCTCTAGTCAGCCATTTTGAAACTCCCTTCAATTGTGAGCATTCTTGCATCGCTTTTTATTTCAGAGAAAAAGCTCTCAACATTTTGACATTAAGCATAATATGGAAGTAAACACCCTTTATCAGAGATTGATGGCTATAAATTGCTTTTATCATGGACTTTAAATTTATTTTATAAATATCTTTTATCAGATAAAGTTTCTTATTCAAATTGGCTTACAGTTTTCTCATGAATGAGTGTTTATCAATTGGATTTTCTGCATCAATTGAGATGATCAACATACTGCATGATCTGCACATGTACCCCAGAACCTAAAGTACAATAAAAAATAATTGAGATGATCATGTGATATATTTTCATTATTCTGATAATGTGGCAATTTGCATTGTTTTAGAATATTAAAAGTAAACTTGTATTTTAGACAAAAATCTAGCCCGACTGGAATATAAATAGTACTGAATTTAGATTTGTAACATTTTACTTGTAACTTTGTACTATGTTTATATATCAGATTGGCCTGTAATTTTTTCTTTCCTGCCATTTTTGTCAGGTTTTGTTATCAAGTTTTTGCTGATTACATAAAATAATGTGGTCCCAGATCTCCTTTTTACAGCTCTATGCAGTTATTTGTGTAATGCTAATGCTGTATTTCCACAAATTTTGGAATATTTATTGGTGAAGAAGTATGGGCTTGGAATCTTTTTAATTGGGAAATTTTATTTTATGGATTTTTATAATAGATCATAAGATTATTTGGGTATTCCATTTCATCTTATATAAGTTAGGTGTTTTATTTTTAACACATGAATAATTATTAGGATAATTTTCTATTTCCATAATATTTGTCTATTGTCTTTGTAATATACATATGGTGTATAATGAGGCATCTATTTGTATTCCTAATATTGGTTACTTATGTATTTTCTTTCTCTTTTTTATTGCTCAGTCTTGCCAGATATTTTAAAATTTTATTAATATTTATCCAGTTTCAAATTTGTTGCTCCTATTTATTCCTTGTTCATTTTCTATTTAATCTCTTTATGTTACATTTATTATTTATTTTCTCATAATATCTTTGGTTTTACCTTGCTGGTTTTTAAAAATAATTTATTGATATGGATATTTATAGAATTTAGTTTCAGTCCAGGTTCTGATATATATGTACATTCTTTAACATAATTTTAAATTGTAAGACATTATTTTTATACAGTCAATATTATTTAGGAAACATACTTGCTCTATACGTTGCTCTGCCTTTTTTCTTACATCTCTGAGATTTTCCTCTGGGATAATTTCCCTCTTCCACAAAGGTATCTTTTAATATTTCCTATAGTGTAATTCTGATGGTAAAAATTCTTTTCAGTTTTTTTGTTTGTGTAAAAGTGTCCCATTTTGTCTTTTTTGTTTATGAATATTTTCACTGGATATAATGTTAGAAGGTAATTTTCATTTAAGTCTTTGGTGACATTCCATTTTTTTTGTTTGTTTCCCTTCAAGAAGTCGGTTGTGATTCTTATTGTGAATCTTTGAAGGGCATTTGTATTTTTTTTTTGAACTTCTTTTAAGAATGACTCAATTTTAAATATGTATTAGTTTATTTTTAAGAAGTTCATATTGTTTTCTGAATCCATGACCAATCTCTCTTTTATCTACACACTGGATGTCCAATTATAGGAGCATGGGCCCTTTAGTTATATTCCAGGTCTCTTATACTCTTCAAATTTTTTTTTTTTTGAGACAAGTTCTTGCTCTGTCACTCAGACTGGAGTGCAGTGGAGTAAGACTGGCTCACTGTAACCTTTGCCTCCCTGGTTCAAGCAATTCTCCTGCCCCAGCTTCCTGAGTAGCTGGGATTACAGGCACGCACAACCATGACTGGGTAATTTTTGTATTTTTAGTGTAGACGGGGTTTCACCATGTTGTCCAGGCTGGTCTTGAACTCCTGACCTCAAGTGATCTATCCACCTCGGTCTCCCAAAGTGCTAGGATTACAGTTGTGAGCCACCATTTCTGGCCAACTCCTCAAATCTTCTAAACATTAGTTTTTTTCTTGCTTTATTATGAACATTTTTTATGAACTCTATTTAATATTATGTAACCTGGCATTACAATAATCTAATTACTTTAAAATTTTAGCGATTATGTTTTTAAGTTCTAGAATTTCCATATGATTTTCTGTAGTTTCAAATTTTGTTACAATTTTCCATTTGTCCTGCAATCCACTGATACCCTTAATCATGAAATACACCATTAATCATGAAATACAAGTTTTGCATCTGGTAGCTCCATTATTTGGATATTCTTTAGGTGTGGTTCTACCATTTTTTCTTGGGCTTTAGTCAATTCTTTGTGTGACATAGTTATTTTGATTGGGTGCCACAGATGGCTTGTTAAAAATTGTAGTTAATCATTTGAGGTTCTAGATATTTTTCCTTTTATTTTCGCCATATACTCTATGGTTTATTTTATTTTATTTTTTTATTTTTATTTTTTTATTGCATTTTAGGTTTTGGGATACACGTGAAGAATATGCAAGATAGTTGCATAGGTATACACGTGGCAGTGCTTCGGGTAGTCAGCTAAGGGGGCCTGGTGTTCTAGAGATCTCAGATCACCTTTGTCTTATCTTGGATTAAGATGATGATACTGGGCTTGTGCCCCTACAGACTGGTAAAGTCTGTGATGTTTCCTGGCTCCCAGGGTAGAACCCTTTAGGGTTTCACTTGGAAGTCTAAGGTGTTTACCATTGGTCCTTCTCCTTGGTGGTTTTTGTTTTCCTGGGCTTGTGAGTCCTATAAGAACCCTATTCAGTTTTTCAGCTTTATGTTTCAGAATAGGCAAAATTTCAATTACTCTTTAGAGTAAAAGCCGGTATTCTTCCCACACTACCACATTCAGAACAAAACCTTCTCTACCTTTAACAAGGTAAATATTCAACTATAGTTTAATTTGTTTAATTTTAAAACTTAAATCTCTTTGAAATTTATTTTTTGTGTGATTATCAAGAAAATTTAACTTTATCTTATATTTTCCAAATGATTGAATTGTTACTCTAAAAGCAGTCATTGAAAATGACTCATTTAAAAATCAAAGACTGAATTTTTGATACTGCCTAAAATAAATATAAGGTATTATAATAATAACAATTATAATTTGAAACAGTAATAACTTATACATTCAATATTGGAGCAACAAAATAAAGATTGTCATAGAAGTATCAACAAAACAAAAATATTTGAGCATCTGCTCTAACTTCAAATATATAAATATATCATTTAGTTTGATTTAAATTCCAAGTTTAATCCATTTTATTGTTTATTATTGTATATTTTACATCTTGTCTTTCCCATTATTACATTATTATTTTGCTTTCTTTTCTTTTCTTTCTTTTTTTCCCTGAGATGGAGTCTAGCTCTGCTGCCCAGGCTTGAGTGCAGTGGCATGATCTTGGCTCGCTGCTACCTCCACCTCCTGTGTTCAAGCGATTCTCCTGCCTCAGCCTCCTGAGTAGCTGGGATTACAGGTGCCTGCCACCACACTTGGCTTATTTTTGTATTTTTTAGTAGAAATGAGGTTTCGCCATCTTGGCCATGCTGGTCTTGATCTCCTGATCTCATGATCCATGTACCTGGGCCTCCCAAAGTGCTGGGATTACAGGCCTGATTGAATAGGTTGTCAGCTTTGTTTAGTTTCCCACCCCAAGAAAGCTTTATAAAGTCTTTCTCATTTTAAACATGTATAAATATTTCTGTTACCTTTACATCTAAAATAATTTAATTAAATGTGGAATTCATGTCATATGAACCTATGTATTCAGAATTACTGGTTATTAGCATTTAGTGCTACAGTTTGGAAATCTGAGGTTAGTATGACTTTTGTTGTTTACGAGGTACTTGTAATTTTTCTGCAAAAATTTATCTTGATCTTGGAATTAAAATGTTCATCAAGAATCTTTCTTAACTAAAGAAAGATTATTTTTATTAATTTTATTTCCTAATAACATATATATAACTTGAAATTCAAGAATTTCTAATACAATTTCCATTTTCTCTCTCATATTTAGCTTTTTGAATTAATATTTAACATTAATTATCTCTTCTTGTCCTGTATTTTATACTCTTTGTTTTTCTCTTATTTTAATGTGGCACACGTTTCTTTCGACCTTTGAGTGAATCATTCAAGGTTATCTTTCTGCCAGTGATTTCATTTTCTACTGCATCCAAGATCTTTATTCATTAATTTAGTTTTATTTATTTTATTTTTTCCTTAGTAGTTTTATTTTGAAATATTTTTAGATTACAAAAGACTTGCAAAAATGTCACCAGAGTTCCTCTATTGTTATCACTACTGTTAATAGCGTATATAACCATAGTATATTTAACAACACTAAAAAGTTAACTGGTAAAATACTATTAACTAAGCCATTCCTTTAATTTGGGTTCTCTGGTTCTTCCACTGTCCTTTTTCTGTCCTAAGGCAAGGTTCATTTCAAGAGTCAGCATTACATTTAGCTGCTGTGATTCCTTAGGCACCTCCAATCTGTGACAGCTTCTTGGTTATTACTTGTCTCTCATGATTTTGACAGTTTTGATGAGTACTTTATAGAATGGTGTTTCATAGAACATCCCTTAATTTGTTTCTCTGACATTTTCTTGTGTTAAGAGTACCTGGGATTTGTTTTAATCACATATAGTAAGACATGCAGACTTGGAAATGACCATTGTGAAGAAAGATATTTATTACTAGATCCCTAGAAACAGGAGGCATAGATGCCATTCAGGGCCACACTGACAGCACCAGAGTTGGTCTGGAGGCAGGGAGGGTGGGGAACATGTGGACATGGGCATGTATTGTATCTTATGAGTGACGCAGGATGAGCAGGTTTAGAATTGAATAGTTTGAATAATTTCAGTGGGCTCTGGGGCAAACTGTCTCTCCCTAGTTGTCTGGTACCTGACCCTAGGGTGATTCGAGTAGGCAGATAGTGGCTTAGAGTCTGAGAATATGATACATGAAGTAGTTAAGGAATGAGCTCTGGATTGGCTAGTTGGGAAAAGAAGGGTAATAAAGTTTGGATGTGTGTCCCCACCCAAATCTCATGTTAAATTGTAATCCCCTATGTGGGAGAATGGGATTCGTGGGAGGTAATTGGATCATGGGGGTGGGTTTCTCATGAATGGTTTAGCACCATTCCTCTTGGTACTGTCCTCATGACAGCGAGTGAGTTCTAGTGAGATCTGGTTGCTTAAAAGTATGTAACACTTCTCCCCTCCTTTTCTTGTTCCTGCTCCTGCCGTGTAAGATGCCTGCTGCCCTTTGCCTTCCGCCATGATTGTAAGCTTTCTGAGGCCTCCCCAGAAGCAGAAGCTACTCTGTTTCCTGTGCATCCTGCAGAACTGAGAACAAATTAAACCTCTTTTCTTTATAAATTACTCAGTCACAAATATTTCTGTATAGCAATGAGAAAATGAACTAATACAAAATGTATGCTAGAATGTTAATCATTTAACTTATCTCTAGGAGTTGGCTTTCCCTGAGAGGGACAGTTTCTCTAGGGTCAGCAAGTCTCCAAGATATTGAAACATCAAAAATATGGAAGACATAATTAATACATTTCTTATTATTGCACTGAGGAAGTCTCAATTTAGTTTTGAAATTAACAATAATATTTTTCATTTTGAAAAGATCTTTCCTGATCTTAGAACACTTTTTTCATGATTTACTCATTTCAGTGCCTCTCATCGCTTTTGATGAGTTGGAGGTTTTAAAAGTTGTCTCTTATTCTTGCTGCAGCCTTATTTTGTAAGAGAAAATTATTTTTATTCTTCAGTGTTGTTGTTATTTAAACAATTGAGTCTATATGACTGGTGTCTTCTTTCACCCCCATTTGCTTATGCATACAGAAAGAAGTTTGCTTAGTATTGGAGATGAGATGACTTTTATCCCAGAGTATGTGGGTCTTTATTAAAAGCTTCCCTTCACAGGTGGAGAGAAAATGAAAATGTTAATATTTAATTTATTTTTGTCTTTCTAGATTTTAGGATCAGTAGTCTAAGATATATGAAAAAACCAGAGACTTTTCCCCCTACACTCACTCATATTGTCAGCCCAACACTTGTGACACCAAATGTGTGGGGGTTTTACCTTACCCACCAACTAAGCAATTCTTCAGCAGACACCAGCTGGCTGTCTTCTAATTTAATTCAATTATAACACTTCCTACCTGGTGTAAACCAAAAATAAAATTCTAAACCCTCTGACTGACTGAATGGACCACTTCTCTTGGCCAAGGGGATGCCCAAGACCAAAAAGGAATTAAGGTCATGATGGTAAGGGGGAGTCAGACATACCTCATTATACCCTCCTCTCTTTGGAGTTCAGGCATAAAACTGACCAGCATTAACATTAAAACAGAGATCTTAAGACTGACAAAAAAGGCTCTTCATAGCAGTAAGATACCACCTTCCAACCTTGCTCTAGTATAGCATTACATGACACATAAGGGGCTCTGAAAGTAATAAAAATATTTCTTTAAAATATTTTGAAATGGCTCTGCAAAGCTGTCTCTTATGGGGGAAAATTATATTCTGTAGAGAACCCCCCTCCCTTTCCAGGTCTTTTTCTGATCCTGAAAAGATTAGCTGAGAGTCTGGCACTTTTTAAAGGTCTGAATAGGAAACAATTTTTTATCTATTGCTTCTAAGGATGGACACTTACCTACGAGTCTTTATCTGCATAGTAATAACTTTGATCTTCACAGTGCCTTATCTTGACCCCGAAACTCCTCTCTATTGATTCTAGGTCTTCAGGTAGTAAATCTTTCAACCAATTGCCAGTCAGAAAATCTTATGATCTTCCACCTGTGACCTGAAAGCCCTCAGTTGGAGATGTTCTGCCTTTCCAAACTGAACCAATGAATGCCTGACATGTATTGATTGATGTCTTCTGTCTTCTAAAATATGTAAAATCAAACTGTAACTCAACCACCTTGGGAACATGTTTTCAGGACTTCCTCAGCCTGTGTCATGGGTCATTATCCTTAACCTTGGCAAAATAAATGTCTAAATTAATTGATACCAATCTCAGACACTTTTTGGTTTACGCTTGAGATAGTGTAGATCCCACAGGTTGAGGACTGTGTTCCACAGGACCATCCCCCACTTCAGGTTGCCAGTTTACAAATAGCAGTCACCTCTACTTTGACTGACCAGCTATAAACTGGGGGTTCCCGTGACTCCTACCTTGGTTTTGATTAATTTATTAGTGTGACCTATAGAATTCTGGGAAACATTTTACTTTATTTACCATCTATTGTTAAGGATATTATAAAGAATATAGATGAACAGTGAGATAGAAAAGATGCAGAGGGCAAGGTATGTAGAAAGGGACACAGAGCTTTCATGTCCCCTCAGGATATGCCTCCCTCTAGGAATCTTCAGGTGTTTAGCTATCTGGAAGCCCTCTAATGGAAGCTTCATTGTGTAGTCATGATTGACTGAATCATTGGTCATGGGTGATCAGCTCAACTTTCAGCCCTTCTCCCTTCCGTGGAGGTTGTGCGTGGCACTAAAATATTAAACCCTGTAATCATGCCCTGGTATTTCTGGTGACCAGCTTTCATCTGGAAGCTATCCAGGAGTCCATAGCCATCAGTCAACTCATTAGGATACAGAAAGACACTTATCACTTTGGAGAATCCAAGAGCTTGAGGAGTTATGTGCCAGGAAATATTACCATTATATTCTCATTATCACAAGTAGCCTATTGGCTAGAGCATATAGGTGAATTTTCCTACAGGAGTTTGCATGTTTTCCCTCTAATTTTTCTATAATGATATATATATATATATTTGAGATGGAGTCTGGCTCTGTCACCCAGGCTGGAGTGCAATAGCGGGATCTCAGCTCACTGCAAGCTCCACCTCCTGCGTTCAAGTGATCGTTCTGCATCAGCCTCCTGAGTAGCTGGGACTACAGGCATGTGTTACCATGTCCAGCAATTTTTTTTTGTATTTTTAGTAGAGAAGGGGTTTCACCATGTTGGCCAGGATGGTCTCCATCTCTTGATCTCCTGATCTGCCCACCTCAGCCTCCCAAAGTGCTGGGATTATAGGTGTGAGCCACCGCACCTGGCAATCTGATATTCTTTCTTTAGGACTTTTTTTTACTGGCAAATTTCCCAGGTTATTTAAAAGAAAGTATGATCCATATGTAAAGTCCATGGAATTGGTTAAATTTATAATATTATAGGTCATGATAAGCAAGGTTTCCCAGATTCAGAGTCTGAGATGGGCAAGTGATTTATTAAGTGACAGGGCACCAATTTTTATCACAGAGTTTCCCCCATTTTAAAGAATTAGGGCTGAAATTTTGTATCCCTGCATCAAAAAATCACTTTCTGTGGGTTTCCCGTGGGGCAGGAGGTAAGGAGGCTCCCACTTGTTGAGGAAAATTCTCACAGAAAGAACAGCTGTGATTCACTAGCAGACAACACAGTCACTGCAAGATGAGCAAAAGGGACCTAGAAGTTAACTGACAGGGAGGAAATAAAATTTCTCCTCAACTCTCATAAGTTCATAGTTGGGACACAACCCAGTAACAAAAGACAGATTAACAAGAGAAAAACAGCAAGTTTATTAATGTGTGTAGTACACATCACACGAGGAAAAACCTCAAAGAATGGGAACTAAAGGCAGTGGCTTAGGGCTCTGGCCTATGTAGCATGTTTAACAAAGAACAATAAATTTGTGGGAAAATGACTGAATAAAGGAAAGCAGTTTTACTCTTCCAAAGGTGGGAAATTGTGGGAAGAAACTAATGGAGTTAGACTTGTGTGTAGATTCCTCTGGTGCCATCGCTGAACTAATAAGAGTTGTCTTCAGCAAATAATTTATATCTTGTCTTTAGGCAGAAAAGGGAGAGGATAGAAAGAATTCTTCCTCTACTGGCTGCTTCCTAATTGGCTGTATCTAAAAATTTCTTCATACTCTGGTGAGGCACATTCTGGTCCCCCAGGGCACTGACAGTGGTTTCTGCATGTGCCATTGTTCCAAGGGTCCTCCACAAAGAAGATGAAGCTTCTCTTTCGATTTCTGGTCACTGGATTCTAAAAATAAAGTAGCCTTTCTGATTCTGAGTAAATGAGCATTCAATGTCACAAAGAACTATTATGTTTGAAAAAAGATATTTGACAAAACAAAAATCCTTAATAGCGGTGCTTCCCATGACATGCGTTAATTTTACATTTAGCAGAAAGTAAGTACTAAGCACATACTGTCTGTACTTAGAGGTGTTTATCAAAAATATAACTTCTTCCCAGAGGTAGTATGGTATGCTAATTATCCACCAGAGTTGCTTTTATGTTCAAATCCCCAACAACCTGAGCTGTAATGGAAGTTGTCAATCTAGAAAAAGAAGCCAATTTAAAACTTATTAATAGGAAAAGCAACAGCTGTTATAAATAGTGCATCATATGTCTTTCAAGTATGGTTTAAGGTGCTCCTGAGACTGAAAGGTCTTGGGATTATAGGAAAGTTTAGTAACATATCCATTCAAAATTGAACTACAAATTTCAATTTAATTCAGTTTTACAGTAATACATTAATGCTCTATGACTAACATTGTTCTAGGTTTGGTGGAGAACCAACATAAAGAAAGCCCATAGTGGATCTTACAGGTTTCTACCATTACTAGAAAATTAATATAATAAATTAAATTTTTATTTTAGAGAGCTCTTTAAAATATATATATATATATATATATATATATATATATATATATATATATATCCTGAGTCCTAATGTATAATGTTCACTCACCTTACAGTTAAGCTGTGGTTAACTTTTATAATTCAAAACATAATCATGATAAAATATGTTCAGAGAAAATAAAAGTTATAGCTATAAAACACAGAAATTTCTTTTTAAAGTAGAGATGCAGGATTGTGTTTGAAGAGTCTAATGACCTAGAGTCCTGTCTTAAAAATAAGGGTTTGGTTAAACAGAATTGGTTATCTATTTTTCACCTGGAATCTTAAATTTTTATAGACTGTAATAGAGTAGTGTATTAGTCCGTTTTCATGCCACTGATAAAGACACACCAGAGACTGGGTAATCTATATAGGAAAAAGAGTTTAATTAAACTTACAGTTCCACATGGCTGGGGAGGCCTCACAATCATGTCAGAAAGTGAAAGGCATGTCTTACATAGCAGCAGGCAAGGGAACCAAGCAAAACAGGTTTCCCCTTATCAAACCATCAGGTTTCATGAGGCTTATTCACTATGATGAGAACAGTATGGGAGAAACTGCCCCCAGGATCCAATGATTTCCCACTGGGTCCCTCCCATAACACATGGAAATTATGAGAGTACAATTCAAGATGAGATTTGGGTGGGAACACAGAGCCAAACCATATCAAGTAGCATTGCAGATGCAGCAGTCACGAAAAGTCATTGCTCAGATCTCCAGCTGCAGAGGGCATGGTTAATTTATTTTCATCTACTGCCCCAGTGGATCTGATACTGTCTGTGCTAAGGGCATACTTCTTGCTAGCTACCCTCAGCTAATGACTGAGCACAGTGAAGGTACTAAGGCCAGCCCATTATTGCTAGATACTGGTCTCTTCCTGTGTCTTTGGATCAAGGACCTGCCCCATCTTTTGGTTAGTTCAACTGGTTCTTAGAACTGTGCTGCTAGTGTTGCTATTTGTGATTCTTCGTACCTTGTCCTCGTTACTTCCCTCCCTCCCTCCTTACACAGAGTCATTCTGAAGCTTCCCTCTACCTTCTCCTGTTCCCTTTTCCAATAAATCTCTTGCATGCATAATCTCACATTGGTATGTGTTTCTCAGCAGATGTAAATAAACACAATGGTTATTAGAGGAATCCAAGAAAGCAGGTGATAAGACAAGGATGTGAGACTAGCTCACCAAGCACCCAGTGGGCAAAGAAGATGCTATCCTCAGCTATCATCCCTGGCACAAGTTTGGTGACTCAGTTGCTAAATATTTCACCAATGGTAACTTGGGAAATCATACCAAGAAGTGGAATGCCCTCGAAGGTGTGATGAGTCAGATATTTGAGAGATAGGGAAGTGGGGGGAATGTTTACGAAGACAGCAGCATTGACTTGTTAGTACCAAGTTGTATCGTCATCCTACAGAGGAATAATGAGAAACTTCGAGCTATTAAAAACTAAGTGTGGGAACCAGAAAGCCTTTTTGGTAGCTCCTAATGAGTCCCTTATTGTCAGAGAAGAAGAGCAGACACAACTGTGCAGCAAAACAAAGATTTGACAGAGTCACAGAGCTCCAGAGACGTTTCAATGTTCATTATTAAAGACAGGTCTGTTCTGCTAAATTAAGGGTTCTGGAGTGGAAACCCAGAATGCAGAAACATAGAAAGGACATTTGGGGTGAAACTCCTGCATAGGTTGGCTCTGGAGATCATCTAGAAAAGTAGGTAACCTTTTGCTAGAGTGCTCTGCAGAGGCCTTATCCATATAAGATAACAGGTGTCTCACTCAGGAACTCTTCCTTGTTCCTCTTCTGGCTCCCAGGTTAATTAAGGTTAAATTCCAGCATATCCCATCTGCTAGGCCTGATCAGGGAAAGATTGTAATCTGAAGGCACAGTGAAACTGAGTTATAATGTATTGGTAGGAACCAAGGGAGTATTCCTGAGAGCAGATTTTCAGGGTGCTTCATAAAAGAGCTAGAATGTAAGATAGGACAAATAATAATTTATTAGCTTGGTGGCACTTTCTTTGGAAGGAGAATCTAAAACCCTGTCAAGAACCATAGGGGATGAGATAAATTTACTATTAAAGTGGCTCCTTAGAAACTCAGTAAAATTGAGAGCTGGTGCTGTGCCCCCAATATGACATGTTTCCTTAAGAAGACCAACAAGTCAGTTTGTGGCAATCAACTATGTAATAATATACATATAGTATAACCTGTGTCCTGGAAGGGCCAGTAATTGGCCTTCACAGGCATAGATTAATATTCCATGTGTAAGTTGGTCTTCCCTGCCCACAGAGCTCAGGCAGCACTACTGTTGTGGGACTATGGGATGCCTGTCCGCAGACACTGAATCCCACATTCCACACAACATGACAATGTGGAGAAGTAGTTTCACTGGATCCACTGATTAGATCACATACCATACCATGCAGGGAGGAGCTGTCATTACTGAATGCTGAAACACCCTGCCAAAGGCAAAGTTTTAGAAGTAACACTCTGAACGAATGAGGTGTCATTGTTCAGGATACAATGTATGTATTAAACCAGAGACCTCTATGCGGTGCTGTGTCCCTAGTAAGAAGACATACGTTTGGAAACAAAGGAGTTTAAGTAGGAATGGCCCAACATACCGCCCTTCCCAATAACTCTGTGTTTCCTGTTCCACTACTCTACACTTCCAGGGTTGGAGGTCTTGGGCCCTAAACTCGCTCTTGGCAGGGGACACAACAAGTTTCCCATTGAACTATAAGTGTCATCTGCTAGTAGGTCACCTGACACTTTTTATGTCCCAGAATCTGTACGGAAGGGGTCATAGTCATGGCAGAGGTTAACAACTCTGACCAGGAGGAGGATATAGGCTGCTTTTATGCAATGGGACAGGGAGAAATATTTGTGATGTTCATGTGATCTTTGGTAGCCATCACTACTACCTTGCCCTATTGAAACAATGAATGAATGAACAAGAACAACAATATAAAGTGAAAAAAGTGTGATCTGAGTGCTCACACCCCTCAAAAGGGAGGTTTTGGGTCACAGTTGTTACCTAGGCCTCTTGAGGTAATAGGTGAAGTTATAAGAAATTTAGAATGGAAAGTGGAGGCAGGTGAGCATGAGTACCAGTTGTGGCCCTGCAGCCAACTATAATGATGAGGCTCTAGTTCATCTCACTAACTTCCCTCTTTTAGGGTTCTCCTTGAGAAGAGAGTCCCACAACAGATGTGGAGGGGCATCTTCCAGACCTTCATGGAGTTCTAGGTCCAGAACTTCATGGAGTGCTAGTTCTGTACTGCTCCAAGGTAGGCTTTGGCAGCTATGGCAATTTACTGCAGAGATTTCCTGCTGCAGGGAGAATAGCAGCATGATGGCTCCTGATGCTGCTCTGAATCTACCACTGCATTTGTACTGACACAATGCTTTTCACTGGATGCTCCTGCTTTTTTTAAAAATTTTTATTACATTTTAGGTTTTGGGGTACATTTGCAGAACATGCAAGATAGCTGCATAGGTACACACATGGCAGTGTGTTTTGCTGCCTTCTGCCCCTTCACCCATATTTGGCATTTCTCCCACTGTCCCTCCCCTATTTCCCCCAATAGACCTCAGTATGTGATACTCCCTTCCCTGTGTCCATGTGTTCTCATTGTTCATCACCCGCCTATGAGTGAGTATATACGGTGTTTCCTCATCTGTTCTTGTGTCACTTTGCTGAGAATGATGTTCTCCAGATTCATCCATGTCCCTACAAAGGACACGAACTCAGCATTTTTGATTGCTGCATAATATTCCATGGTGTATATGTGCCACATTTTCCCAGTCTGGTCTATTATTGATAGGCATTTGGGTTGATTCCAGGTCTTTGCTATTGTAAACAGTGCTGCAATGAACATTCGTGTGCATGTGCCCTTATAGTAGAACAATTTATAGT
>JAPYYA010002200.1:0-14276 GCA_028533165.1 Leontopithecus rosalia
GGAGGGGAGCGAGTGAGTGGGAGGGGAGCGAGTGAGAGGGGAATGCGTGAGTGGGGAGGGGAATGTGTGAATGGGAGGGGAATGCGTGAGTGGGGAGGGGAGTGAGTGGGAGGGGAATGAGTGAGTGGGGAGGGGAGTGAGTTAGTGGGGAGGGTAGTGAGTTAGTGGGGAGGGGAGTGTGTGAGTGGGAGAGGAATGAGTGAGTGGGGAGGGGAATGAGTGAGTGGGAGGGGAATGAGTGAGTGGGGAGGGGAATGAGTGAGCGGGGAGGGGAATGAGTGAGTGGGGAGAGAAATGAGTGAGTGGTGGGGAGGGTAATGAGTGAGTGGGGAGAGGAATGAGTGAGTGGGAGGGGAATGAATGAGTGGGGAGGGGAATGAGTGAGTGGGAGGGGAATGAGTGAGTGGGGAGGGGAATGAGTGAGTGGGGAGAGAAATGAGTGAGTGGTGGGGAGGGTAATGAGTGAGTGGGGAGAGGAATGAGTCAGCTGCCTCCCTCACTCCTCTGCTGTCCCACTCCTCAGCCACCTTCATTACTCAGCTCCCTGAGCCCCATTCCTGCCCCTCTGGAAGTCCATCCACCCTGAGACCCGAGACCCATTTTGCCTCCGCACTCACCAGGCCCAGGTGACCCAGGAACCAGTTCCGTTCTGGGGGTTGGGGGAAACACTGGAGCCGGCGGCAGTTGTCGTAGAAGGCAGAGGTCCAGGCCAGGACACGGGCCAGCAGCCAGGAGACCCCGACCAGCAGCAGGAGCAGCCACAGGGACGGGGACGCTGCCACTGGCCCGAAGCCCAGCCAGGACAGGCTCAGCAGTGACATCTGCAGGGGGATGGGATAGAGGGTGAGGTCCTGAGGCCCAGGAAAGAGCCCAGGGAGCTCAGGGGACAGCAGAGCGGGGCCAGGTCAGGAAATGCAGGGGGCAGGGCAGGGAGGGCTCAGGGATGTGTAAACGAGGGCTGAGATCTGAGGTCCAGAAAGGCCCAACCAAAACCAACAACTAGGCAGCCTCCAGTGACCTGGTAACCACAGAAAGGGAAGGAGAGACGAGCTGTTAGAGTCCAGGAAGGCCCAGCCTGAATTCTTAGGAGTTTGCTAGGAATCTGGTTACCAAGAAACCACCACTCTCCCAGTCCCGCAGCCTATAGTCACCCCAGCCATGGGCGGTGCCCTCCCCATCCGAGGCCAGGACCCTCCAGTCCCACCACCTCCAGCCTGGCACCTTCTGTCAGGAGCAGCTTGTCCCACACAACCTCCTCTCCTCTTCTGCTGGGAAGTCTTTGCTGCTGGCCTCTGATCTAGGGAAGGCCCTAGGAGGCTGGGCTGGGCTGGGCCAGCCAATCCCCACAGCCTGGGTGTGTCTTCCATGCCTGGGCAGCCACCCAAACCCTGGGGTTGGGCCAGCTAGGTGCAAAAGGACCCGCTCAGGGTGCCCCAGCACGAGCACTGAATTCTCAGGTCTCAGCACCTTCCTGGCAGTTTGGAGGAGACGTTGGGGGGTGGTTAAAGGGGACTCTGAACCCCAAGTTTACAGCTACCCTGCCCTTCCACAAGGGTGTTCAGATAAAAGCATGAACTTATGAGAGTTCGCAGCCAGTTGAGCTGGGCCAGGCAGACCCTTGTCCCAGATTATCCAGGTTCCTCTCCAAATATGGGTGGGGAGCAGGTCAGGCACCATTTCTTGGTGCAGACTTAGGAGGTTCAGAGTCAGAAGCGTCTGACCTCTGACTTCACAGCCTGGCAAGAGTTCAAGCCCTGCCTCCAGGCAGCCCAGAGCCTGAGTTGAGAACTGACTGCTGGAAGCAGGAACAAATAATCCAGCCCCAGCCCCACGGAGGATTACCCGGGTCAGATTCTGGGGATGAAGAGCCCAGCTGGAGGAGCAAACCCAGAGGCTGGGCTCAGCTTAGGACAGAGCGGAGGCACAGAGGACGAGGCTAAGAGGGGCCCAATGGGGTCCAGGCGGGGGAGGGCAGAGCGAGGGGACCCTGAGTGGAGTCCTTGTTCTGCCCTGTCCTTTCTCTGACTGTGGGCAATGCGGCCCTCCTGGGCTCAGGCTCCCCATCTGGGAAATGGGATGTCAGATGAGGCCTTAGAGGGTGACAGAAGGCTCCTAAGAAGAGGGAGCCCCAAAAAGAGGGGCTGAAGGGAAGGGAATGGCAACTAGCACTTGAGCTGCTGTGTGCCTGTCTCTACTATGCACAAAAGACTGTATGGGAAGTACTACTGTGTGCACCTACTGTGTGCCAGTCTCACTATACAAAGTGTACCTACTGTGTACCAGGTACTGTATGTAAATTCTGTCTACAATGTGCCAGGCGCTCCACATGAAGTCCACCTACTGTGTGCAGCATGCTCTACACAATGTAAGCTTACTTTGTGCAGAGTACTTTATATAAAGCGTGCTGTATGTCAGGTGCTGTACCTTGAGCATGTCTACTGTGTACCTGGTGACCTACATAAAGTGTACCTACTCTGTGTCAAGTATTATAAGGTTTATTGCCAAGTTTAAAATGAGGAAACTGAGGCCAGCATAAGGAAATCTTTTAAATTTTGGCGGGATCGAGTGCCTAGTTTGGTGCTGAGTGTTGCAGAATGCAGAGGTGGGTGTGGGGAGCCCGCATGGAGAGGCTGGATGCTGAGTAATGCGTTCGGAATGGTGACGTCGTTATCAGGTGTGGAGAGGGATGGGCGTGTCCATTTAGCTCCCGGTGAGGCAACCGGCCTTACAAGTATTGTACATAAATCCTGTCTACTGTGTGCTGGCTACTCTACATATAGTGTACCTACTGTGTGCCAGGTGCTCCAGATAAAGAGTGTCTACTGTATGCTGGGTGCCCTTCACAAATCCTGTATCTTGAGTCCCTGACCCTTTATATAAGCCATACCTGCTATGTGCCAGATGTTCTACACAAGATGCTTCTTCTGTGTGTTGAGTGCTCTACATAAAGCAAAACTACTCTGTGCAACATACTTCATATAAAGCACACATACTATGTGCCAGGTATGTCACATAAAGTGTACCTACTATGTGCTAACTACTCCACATAAAATACACCTACTCCATGCCAGGTGTTCTACATAAAATGCACCTACTATGTGCCAGGTGCTTTACATAAAGTGCACCTACTGTGTGCCAGGTGCTGTACATAAACTGCACCTGTTTGTAACAGATGCTCACCTGCATCACAATGCCCAAAGCTGTCCCAGCACCCTCCCAACAGCTCTCTAGGCCAGAGCCCTGGGGATTGTTGGAGAGACGTGAGTGATGGCATCCAGAGGTGGGAAGACATCCATTTAACATAAAAGCAAACTGAGTCTCAGAGTGGGCAGGCCTCTAGCCCAAGTTGCAGAACTTCCAGAGCTTGCAGGATTTCAGGTCTATAAGAGCCTCAAGTCCAAATCATTTTCCTTTGCCATGCTGCCTTACCCCTATTCATTAGGGTCACTGCAGTATTAATACAGGGACATTTATAATGGAGGAATCTCAGGTAATGTGGTGTCCCAGAGGAGAAATATCTGGAGGCCATTGGATCAGCACCTGGCTCCTCCTTCCACACCCAGGATGCTCCTCCCAGCAGACCCAGGGCTCCCCTCCTGGCCTTCCCTGGATCCTGTCCAGAATTGCCCTGTGGGGCGGACTCAGGAGAGGAGGGTCTTGAAGGATGGGGCTCCTAGAATAGCTGTCGAGCAGGACAGTGGGGAAGACAGTGCTCCTGACGCTGGCCAGGTTTTGGTGAGCCCCCAGTCCTCCCCCACCCCACTATCACTGCCAGCTCCATCAGCCAGGGAATTCAGGCAGCTGGCCCTACAGCCTCAGTGAGGTTGGGTGCATCCGCCAAAATCCCCACCCCCTCTGCAAGTTGGGTGCATCCGCCAAAATCCCCACCCCCTCTCACCTGCCGGCAGTTCCATCCCTGTTAGGCTCAGGGAGCAAAACCGGAGCTTGATGAACAGGCAGGGTCCTAGGGACACAGAAGAAAGCTCCTCCAGTGGCTAGCATGGCTCAGCTCACTGCAGACCTCCTGTGTGTCTGGGATGGGCAGGCAGCCTAGAGCAGGAATGGTGGCCATCGACATTGCCAACATGAGTCATGGAGACTGTTTTAACTATATTAACCATTTTATCATTTTACAAATGAGAAATCAAGTCTGGAAAATATTTAAGTGACTACCCACAGTCACACAGCTGGTAGAGCTGGGCCACGCACCAGATCACCCAGCCAGCCTCACATTGTGCCCCTCACCACCGGGCTGTGCACCTTCACGTCTGTAAATGGGCGTTTCAGCGGGTTGTCATAACTGAAACAGACGATGCCTGCAGAATGACCTGACCGCTCGTTCTGAGGACACTGTCGGCTGCACTGTGTTGTGTGTGACCATCCTCCATGTCCCGTCCCTGTAGCTGCTCTGTTTAGACAGTGGACACTCACACCCAGGGGATGTCCTCATGCTGTATGTCGCCGCCGTGGTTTCCCTCTGCAGATGTGTATATCGATGATAGGTCAGAAAATATATCCACTACAATAGAGCTCTGGTTCTAACTAAAAAAAAAAAAAAAAAAAAAAATCCTTGTTTTCAGGGATAACAAGAAGGGAATACGGGGGAAGTTCATTTACTAAATGTGTTAAGTGGCATCATCTCCCCTCACACAATGTCACCAATTCTCTCAGCAGGGCAGATCTTTTCTGTCCAAACAGCCTGCAACTTTTCCCCTGATAGCCAGACTGGTATTAAGCCCTGCATGTTGTCCTCCGTTCCTATTCCAACTAGGCCACGGTGGCAGAGCACCTCCTCCCCTCCCTACCTGCGGAGCAGAGTTATTGACGTTGCCAACATGAGTCATGGAGCTAAGGAACAGTCACCAGCACCGCGCTGTTGCCTTTCTCCCAGACTGGAGTGCAATGGCACGATCTCGGCTCACTGCAACCTCTGCCTCCTGGGCTCCAGCAATTCTCCTGCCTCACCCTCCCAAGTATCTGAGATTACGCCTGCCACCACACCTGGCTTATGTTTGTCTTTTTAGTAGAGACAGGGTTTCACCATGTTGGGCAGGCTAGTCTTGAACTCCTGACCTAAGGTGATCCACCCACCTTGGCCTCCCAAAGTTCTGGGATTACAGGTGTGATCCAGCACTCCCAGCCTGAAAATTTGTATACAGGGCTTCAGGATGTTGAAATGGAAGGTGGGCCTCAGCATCTGATGGTGGCAGCTCCACTTGTCAGCAGCACTCAGCAGGAACCAGTCACCTGGCAGGGCAGCCAAGGGTCCTGGGCAAGGGCATCTCCCTCCCCTGACCCCCCAACGTTTTTCCCAACTCTGTTCCCACCTGCAGATAGTCCCCCAGCCAGGGCTTCAGGAAGCTGTAGAAGACCTTGCCCTTTGGTACAATGGCAGCCGACATGAATGAGGACAATCAGGGGCCATGGAGGCAGGTAAAGGAGGGACTTTGGGTGTGTGTGGGGAGGCTCCCAGCCAGAGGCTTCCACTTCTCCCCTCAGACCCCCACATAGCAGGAAGAGGGCCAAAGGTAGAGAAAGAAGAAAGGATGTGGGAGAAGAGAGGAGAGTAGACCAGTCTGTGGCAGCACCATACAGCAATGACAGCGTAACACAGCACAGCATACTTGAGTTCGACTTGACATGGCTTCAACTTAGTCTAACATGTTCTGCAACACCTGAGCATAGCTTGACACTACAGAATTCCTTTACAGGGACCCAGCACTCCTGGCACTGTCTACCATCTCCTGACATAAACATGGAACATGTGACATGGCTCCAATATGTCTTAACATGTCCTGACATGGCCACAAAACACATAACAAGCCCCAGCATTATACAATATGCTCTAACAAGGACTTGAGACCATCTAAAACTACCTCAGCCTGTCCCATCGGCAGGCCCCAGATAGAATTTAAATATGGTCCCTTTCAGAGCCCAGATGTGGCCCAGGTCTAGTCCCAGATGTTCCTCAGGCATGACTTAAATGTACCCTAAAGCCTGTCTCAGACAATACTCAAATAATGTCTTAGAACATTTACAAAGGCACCCTGAGTCCCAGACGTTGGGCTCATTCCAAACATGGCCTAGATGTGACCAGCAAGAGAAAAAGACCATCTCAAACAGCATCTCAGACAAGAACCAGACAGACCCCACATGCCCTAAATACTCAGCCACAGCTGAGCTCTAGACATGACCATCTGCATATGATTCCAGGCATAAACATATTCCAGGTGTAACCAGGACCCAGGTGTAAATATACATGTGACAAGATGTTGCCATAGAGCCACACTGCCACACTGAGGTGAGCTGGAAAGGGAGGGAGGGGGTCTTCTGATCACAGTGATCCCGCAGGGACTCCCCCAGAGGTCACCTTGGAGCAGAAAGCTAGCGACATGAAAGACGGCCCTGGGTGGTAACCAGCCCCTGAAGCCTCGCGGGGAGTATAAAAACCCAGTTCCCAGAAGGGCAATCAAATGGCCTGAAAAGCGTGTCCCTTTCTGCTTCTTTCTTCATTCCTGCTGAAAAAAACAGAGAGGTGGGACAATTTCCCTCAGGGTCCAGGAGAAAGCAGGAACCAGGTGCCCTGCCAATTCACAGCGATGAAATCTGACCCAGCCATACTGCTCAAAGCAATTTGTAATTCAGTGCCATTCCCATTAAACTACCATTGACATTCTTCACAGAACTAGAAAAAAACTAGTTTAAAATTCATATGGGACCAAAAAAGAGCCCAAATGGCCAAGTAATCCTAAGCAAAAAGAGCAAAGCTGGAGGCATCAGCCTACCAGACTTCGAACTACACTACAGGGCTACAGTAACCAAAACAGCATGGTGCTTGTACAAGAGCAGATACATAGACCAACGGAATAGAATAGAGAGCCCAGAAATAAGACCACACACCTACTACTATCTGAACTTTGACAAACCTGACAAAAACAAGCAATGGAGAAAGGACTCCCTGTTCAATAAATGCTGTAGAGACCATCCCTGTGGAGAGGAAAGGGTGTTTCTTATTCCAAACTGATGTAGGAGTTCAGAAGAATTTTTTTTTTACTACCTAAAACATAGTTTTTATTAAAATATGATTAGGCATGCAAGGTACTCAGCATAGTGCCTAACATATAATTTGTGCTCAAAAAATGATATTTCTTATTACTCATTATACTATGATTAGTTTCGAAGAACTTCTTTATTTCTGCCTTATTTTCATTGTTTTTCCAGTCAACATTCAAAAGCCAGTTGTTCAGTTTCCATGAAGCTGTGTGGTTCTGAGTTAGTTTCTGAATTTTGAGTTCTATCTTGATTGCACTGTGGTCTGAGAGACTGTTTGCTATGATTTCCGTTCTTTTGCATTTGCTGAGGAGTGATTTACTTCCAATTATGTGGTCAATTTTAGAGTAGGTGTGATGTGGTGCTGAGAAGAATGTATATGCTGTGGATTTGGGGTGGAGAGTTCTGTAAATGTCTATTAGGTTTGCTTGGTCCAGATCTGAGTTCAAGTCCTAGATATCCTTGTTAATTTTCTCTATCATTTTTCTGCTCTAAATTACGTAAATTCTACCACATGAGAATCTCATAAGCTATCTTTACTTTATCTGTTTCATTCTCCATCCTCATTTCCAGGTCTCTTAGTCCACTCTCCATCCTTCTTCAGAGTGGGTGATTGAGAAACAGAATAATGACCAGGTCATATTTCTTGTTCTTCCATCATCTTTGTCTTAATATTAAGTGGCTGTAAAGTCCAGATCTAGATTTCAGATCCTGTGGTAAGTAATGTCCTCTGTTGTCTTCTCTGCTAACGTTCCTTCATCCAGATCTTTATGTACCTTGATTGTAAGGAAGATGTTCCTGACTTACTCAACTCATGGGAAATTATGCTAGTGATTTCAGAACCACCTAATTCCAGTATCTTGCTAATAGATTTGAAATTTTCATCAAGTAACCAGAAAGTAAATGTTTCCATCTTTATATAAAAATTGAAAATCATGAAAAATATTTCCTAATGTTGCTCACTTTGGCATTGTGACTATGCAGATATTCCAGAAAACTGTATGGATATCTAGAATTTCTTCAGTTAGAGAAAAGTATACAAGCCTAAGTTTATTTTATATTATGGTAGAAAAAATATTCTTCTTGGTATTTAGCTATGCATGTTTTGTTTTTACACAGATTAGTAGAGAAGTAATGTCCTATTACACTGGTATTTCTAGAAGTCTATGTCTTAAAGGGATTTGTTTTTATTATATTTCTGGCAAATTTTACACTAAATAGTCCTTAAAAGATAATTTTTATACTGCTCCACTGTAAATTTAATGATCAATTGTTATCAGTGAAATGGGACCCAAATTACACATGCATCCATTGTCATCTCTACAAAAATTGTTAGTGTTACCACTCCTGAGACACCTGCAATAGATTCAGTTTTTCCTTGTTGCTGCTCCAAGATAACTTTGGGCATTAGCATTATTTTCTTCTTGTTTGCTTAGTGTTGCTGTAGTCTTAAGATGACAAAAGTCTTAATTCTTCTGTTCTTTTCCCAGTGTTACACAATTTTTAAGTTGAACCACATTCCCCAAATTCTCAAGACAGAGATCTATTAGGCATATCTGATTTTACCTTCTCCTTTCTACATTCAGTCATCAGAAAACTTTGTCAGTTCTACAAATCTGTATTTATATTCATAGAAACATTCACATCCACATTACATACATATATCTATATATCTACATTTGAACATATAGCAATATCTAATGTCTACATCAATCTAGATATGCATATTTATGAAAATGTGTTTGTATGTTCAAGATCTGTTTATTTCACTACATTACCATAAAAGATGCACATTTTATCTCAGTAAAATAGCTGCAATAAGTTATTTACTTTTTCTTCACTGTTTTGACTCCCAACTGTATCTTCAACAATCCATTTTCAACCCAGAGTAAAATTACTTTGTTCTAAAGAAAGTACTGTTTTTCATTTTTTATTATTATTTTAAGTTATGGGATACATGTGCAGAACATGCAGGTTTTTTACATAGGTATACATGTGCCGTGCTGGTTTGCTACACCCATCAACCCATCATCTACATTAGGTATTTCTCCTAATACTGTCCCTCCCCTTGCCCCCAACTCCCTGACAGGTCCCAGAGTGTGATTCTCCTCTCCCTGTGCCCACGTGTTCTCATTGTTCAACTCCCACTTATGAGTGAGAACATGTGGTATTTAGTTAGCTTTGTGTTCCTGTGTTAGTTTGCTGAGAATGATGGTTTCCAGCTTCATCCATGTTCCTGCAAAGTTTTATGTCACCTTTGGACTTAAAACATTCCATGAATTTCCACTGAGTCAAGAATAAATATATATTATTGACCATAGCTTAAAAGGTGTTTTAAAAGGTCTCATGCCTGTAACCCAGAACTTTGGGAGGCTAAGGGAGACCGGTGAATCACAAGGTCAAGAGCTCGAGACCATCCTGGACAACATGGTGAAACCCGGTCTCTACTAAAAAATGCAAAAAGTAGCTGGTTGTGGTGGAATGTGCCTGTAGTCCCAGCTACTGGGGAGGCTGAGGCTGGAGAATCACTTGAGCCAGGGAGGTGAAGGTTGCAGTGAGCCGAAATTGCACCACTGCATTCCAGCCTGGTGACAGAGAGAGACTGTCGAGTAGGAAAAAAAAAAAAAAAGTGTTTTCTACGTATCCAGCTCTTTCTCCACTAACTACCTGATACAGTTTGGCTGTGTCCCCACCCAAATCTCATTCCCACGTGTTATGGAAGGGACTCCGTGGGAGGTAATTGAATCATGGGGTGGGTCTTTCCCACGATATTTTTGTGATAGTGATTAAGTGTCACTAGATCTGATGGCTTTATAAATGGGAGTTCCCCTGTACATGCTCTCTTGCCTGCTGCCATATAAGATGTGACTCTGCTTCTCCTTCACCTTCTGCCATGATTGTGAGACCTCCTTAACCATGTAGAACTCTGAATCCATTAAATTTATTTTTCTTCATAAATTACCCAGTTGCATTATTTCTTCATAGCAGAATGAGAATACACGAATACACTACCTCTTAGTTGTTTCTTTTTCTTCTTGAGTAGAGCTCCATTGTTAAGATTTACCTCAGTTCACATAGTCATTCATCTGTTGATTGCCTGTTCTGCTGTGAACACTCAGAAAAAGCTTGTGAGGACACATGTAATTATTTTTCTTGTATAAATACCTAAAAGTGGAATTCTGGGTTGTAGGATAGGTATATAGTCTGGTGGATAAGGGTCTATATATTTGTTGTATCATTTTGCATTCCAACAACAGTGCATTTATGGTCTAGTTTCTCCACACAGCTTTCCCAATAATTAGTATTGTAAAGTTTTTAAATTGTATTCTCTTGAATACAGTACAATATAAATATATAACAATACAACAGCTAAATCTTATTGTGATGTTAATTTACATTTTTATGATGGCTAAATATATTAAACACCTTTATTTTTTGTCCATTTCCATTTCTTTGAGAAGTTTCTCCTCAAACCATTTGCTCATTTCTATTGTGTAAGTCAGATTTTCACTCTATTCTGTTCAGAAGTAAAAAGGCCTTAATAATATTACAAACTGCCAAATAAAATTTAAATTATATTTTAAAAGCCAAGTATTCTACATATCACCTAGGTGCCATTTAGAAGAAATATTTAAGGAAAGACAATTGTTATAACTACTGAATTGCCAGAAGAAATTATTTAGGCAGCGAGTGAGGGTGAGGAAGTCCTTGGTAAGGTTTTCCTTTTAATGAAAAGCTGTCCCCAAATCATTTTCTTTTTTTTTTCTTTTTATTGCATTTTAGGTTTTGGGGTACATGTGCAGAACATGCAAGATAGTTGCATAGGTACACACATGGGAGTGTGTTTTGCTGCCTTCTGCCCCTTCACCCACATTTGGCATTTCTCCCCATGCTATCCCTCCCCCACTCCCCCCCCCGCTATCCTTCCCCTATTTCCCCCAATAGACCTCAGTGTGTAGTACTCCCTTCCCTGTGTCCATGTGTTCTCATTGTTCATCACCTGCCTATGATTGAGAATATACGGGGTTTCATTTTCTGTTCTTGTGTCAATTTGCTGAGCAGCCTGTGAAATCAAGTGGCAGACATAGGCAGGCTAGAAGCTTGCAAGGGTGAATACCGGCAGCTGTGCCAATAGGAAAGGGGCAACCTGGAGACTAGGCATGTCCAAAATGGCGGCTCCATCCTCCCTTTTCCTCAACAACCACATGCCCAGTAGGGAGCAGATAATATGGGCAGGCCAAGTGGAAAGTTCATTTGCATAACAGAAGATTAGAATGGGGCAGCCAGCTTCCTCCTGTGCTTTGTAAAGGTCACACCTGGTCCAACCAATTTTGGGGCCCTATGTAAATCAGACACCTCCTCCTCAAGCCAGTTTATAAAATCCCCTGCACTCACACTCCAGGGTGGGTAGGAATTCCCATTCAGGCTCTCCCTCTCTCACAGGAGAGAGAACTGTTCTCCTTTTCTCTTTCTTTTTCCTATTAAACCTCCGCTCTTAAACTCACTCCATGTGTGTGTCCATGTCCTTGATTTCCTTAGCATGGGGCAACGAACCTCGGGTATTACCCCAGAAAAATGAGCCACTTCAAAACCAAGAAAGGGGACCTCAAGAACATCGCTGAAAGGGGGCAAAAAGGATGGGATTCTGCTTTTTTTTTTTTTTTTTTTTGAGATGGAGTCTTACTCTGTCACCCATGCTGGAGTGCAATGGTGCAATCTTGGCTCACTGCAACCTCCGCCTCCCAGATTCAAGTGATTCTTGTGTTTCAGCCTCCCGAGGAGCTGGGAGTCATCCCATCCACAGGGAGGGAGCCGGGATACTTATCTACTGATACCCAACAGTCATTACTCAGGGATGCTCCTAAGGACATGATTTCTCCAGAATGTGCTGTCTGCACTGCAAGGGTCAGACCTGGGACAGGAGTGAGGGCTCTGATGGTGGCTCTGACAGCAGCCTGGTGAAGAACAGGGCTTCCAGGTGCAGGCTGCATGGTTCAGCTCTCAACCAGCAATGGGAATTTGAGCCAGTCTCTTTACCTCTCTATGTCTCAGTTTTCTCACCTGAAAACTGGGGTTAATAACAAGGTTATCATCAAAATTGAGTTAAAATGAGCAAAGTGTTGGCCAGGCACCGTGGCTTACGTTTGTAATCCTAGCACTTTGGGAGGCAGAGGCAGGTAGATTGCCTGAGCTCAGGAGCCTGGGCAACACAGTGAAACCCCATCTCTACTAAAATACAAACAATTAGCCAGGCATGGTGGCATATGTCTGTAATCCCAGCTACTCAGAAGGCTGAGGCAAGAGAATCGCTTGAAACCTGGAGGTGGAGGTTGTAATGAGCTGAGATCATGCCACTGCACTCCAGCCTGGGCAACAGAGCGAGACTCCATCTCAAAAGACAAAAAAAATGAGTAAAGTGTTTACAACAATGCTCCCAGACACGTGGTCAGCCCCAAGCATGTGTGTGCCATTTCTACTTAATGATAGATTAAAGACAGGAACACAGGAGCAAGAACATAGCCTCATGTGGACCGTTAGAGTCTCTCAGTGACAGCCGGGTGCGGTGGCTCATGCCTATAATCCTAGCACTTTGGGAGGCCAAGGCGGGTGGATCACCTGAGGTCAGGAGTTCAAGACCAGCCTGGCCATCATGGTGAAACCCCATCTTAAAAAAAAAAAAAAGAGTCTCTCAGTGACTCCAACACTCACACATGCACATACCACACTCCAACACCAACACAGGGTGTAAGCACATACACATGTGTGCACACACACCCACCCACATAGTTACATACACTCACATATGCACCTGCATGCATGCACACACATGCTGTTACAACACTGCACACAGTCACACAAACACATACAGTCACATACCCACACACTCTCTCTGTTTTGTCTTGCTCTCACATATACACACAATGAAACTAACAAAGACCCTGTAGGGCCATTTGTCCCCAAACTGTCCAGCAAAGAGTGACTCCTTCATACTCACTCAGAAGAGGATGAAGGTCCCACAGCAGCCAGTAACAAGACCAGGCCTGAGTGTGTTTTGAAAATTACATGCACAGGTATGACAGAGTCCTGTGGATCCTGTGGGTTTACATCTTATTCATAAACCATCACTCTCCTTTGAGGAATTTCAATGCCTGTTTGGAGTGGGAGAGGAGACATTTGACACCCCATGTGTGGGTACTCTTTGAAGGAGTCTGCTGCATAGTGGGGCAAAGAAATGGAGCAACAGCTGGTGTGAAAATGAGTCCAAAAGGAGAATTGTTTTAAGACTGAAAAAATAACAGCATTATTGTGTTACAATAAGAATGATCCAATACACGGGCAATATGCAAAAATCAACTCTATTCCTATATCCCAGGGTCAGCAATCCATGGTCTATGGATCAAATATGGCCTATGTACTGTGTATGCATGGCCTATGAGCCAATAGTGGTTTTTATATTTTAAAAGGAGGTGCAACGAGAAGAAAGAGAAAGAGAAGAAAAAAACAGATAGGGCATGCAAGACCTAAAATACTGATTCTGTGGCCTTTTACAAAAACAGGATGCAAACTTCTATCATGTATTAACAATAAACAACTGAAGAACACAACTTGTAAAGCACCATTTTATTAGCATTGTACACTAGAAAAAATTAAATTCTCAGCTGTAAATGTAACAAAATATGTGCAGGATTGTCATGGTGAAAGCTACAAACACTGATAAAAGAAATCCAAGATGGGAGGGGGAGGAAGATGACGCTCTAGAAGCAACTCACCACTGCAGCTCTCAGTCAAGACGCAGAGGGTAAGCAAACACCGCATTTTCAGACGGATCCTTATAGCCCACAGAGCGGGGGAAAAGCCCAGGTGTAAAAGGCACGCAGGACTCAAGCGCAGCGCTCTCTGCTGGCACGGCCAGGCAACCAGCGCCGCCGCAGCGGCCCAGCACACTAAACACACGGGTCTGGGCGCCCTGTTAAACCGGCAATTTGAGACTTGGGAGGGCAGATTGCTATGTTCATCTGATTGAATGGGTTTTGGACGGTGAACTAGACTAGGAGATTTCTGGGAGGTGAATTGTGAACCAGCACAGCGGGTCGCTGCACGGGAAATCACACAGACCCCGGTGCCCTTTTGGCCAGCAACTGAGGCACCTGGGAGAGAGTCAACCCTACAACTTAAAAAGAAAAAAAAGCAAAAAGGCTCGGAGGCAGGGAGCCAAGTGATCAGGC
>JAPYYA010002201.1:0-14274 GCA_028533165.1 Leontopithecus rosalia
TTTGTTCATTCCTTTTTGCACTTTTTTTCTCTAATCTTGACTTCTCGTTTTATTTCATTGAGTTGGTCTTTGACTTCTGATATCCCTTCTTCTGCTTGGTCAATTCAGCTGTTGAAACTTGTGCATTCTTTACGATGCTCTCGTGTTGTGTTTTTCAGTTCCTTCAATTCATTCATATTCTTCTCTAAGTTGTCCATTCTTGTTATCATTTCCTCAAATCTTTTTTCAAATCTTTTTTCAAGGTTCTAAGTTTCTTTGCACTGATTTAGAACATGTTCTTTTAGCTCATTGAAGTTTCTTATTACCCACCTTCTGAAGTCTGATTCCATTATTTCATCAGTCTCATTCTTCGTTCAGCTTTGTTCATTTGCCGGTGAGGAGTTTTGGTCTTTTGTAGGTGGTGAGGTGTTCTGGTTTTTGGTATTTTCCTCCTTTTTGTGCAGGTTTCTTTCCATCTTTGTGGATTTATCCACCTGTCGTCTGAGTAGTTGCTGATTTTTCGATAGGATCTCTGAGTAGAGGCCCAGATTGGTAATGATGGGGTATTTCTGTTTCTTAGTTTTCCTTCTAATAGTCTAGCCCCTCTGCTGTAAGACTGCTGAGGTGCACTCTTGGCCCTGCTTGCCTGGGGTACACCTGTAGCAACTGTGGAACAGTGTGGGATGCTACCAGTTTCTTCTTCTATCTTTGTCCCAGAATGATGCCTGCCAAATGTCAGTCTGATCAGTCCTTTTGAGGTGATTCTTTGGGTATATAGGGGTCAGAGAGCTGCTTGAGGAGACGATCTGTACTTTATAGGAGCTCAAGTGCTGATCTGTGAGCTCCGTTGTTCATTCAGTGTTGCTAGGGAAGTACATTTAAGTCTGTTGAGGCAGAACTCATGAAACCGATTTTTTTCCTCAGAGGCTTTGTCTCGGGGAGTTAGGGCTTTTTTTGTGAGTATCGTTGTGCTGTCCTGCCCAGCTAGGAGGCAGTCTAGTCACCATCTGGCTGCCGAGGCTCTGCCCTGCTGGTGTGAGATCTGCCCTTTTGTTGTGGGCTCTGTCCTGCTGTTTTGGGCTCCGTTCTACTGACGTAGGCTCTGCCCTGCTGATGTGGGCTCTGTCCTGTTGGTGGAGTCTCTCCCTTATTGCGGGTTGCCTCGGCAATGGCTGACTGCATCAGCATTGGGCGGGTACCTCAGTAGGTGCAGAAACTCTCGGCAATGATGGACGCCCCTCCCCCACCGAACTGCACAGTCATGGGTTCAGCGCTTCCCGCAGTGGAACTCTCAACCCCAGGCACTCTGAATCACCGTATTGCTTGTCCCTGTCGGGGTGGGACCCATCGAGCCTGATTACTTGGCTCCCTGCCTCCAAGCCTTTTTGCTTCTTATTTTTTTTAAGTTGTAGGGTTGACTCTTTTTCAGGTGCCTCAGCCGCCTGCCGAAAAGGCCCCGGGATCTGTGTGATTTCTCATACAGCCATCCACTGCGCTGGTTCACAATTCACCTCCCAGAAATCTCCTGGTCTGGTTCATCGTCCAAAACCCATTCAATCAGATGAACATGGCAATCTGCCCTCCCAAGTGTCAAATTGCCAGTTTAACATGGCGCCGAGACCCATGTGTTTTGTGAGTCATGCCGCTGCACTGCTGTGCTGGTTGCCTGGTGGAGAGTGCTGCACTTGTGTCCTGCATGCCTCTTACACCTGGGCTTTTCCCAGCTCTGTGGGCTATAAAGATCCATCTGGAAATGCAGTGTGAACTCACCCTCTGCGTCTTGACTGAGAGCTGCAATCGTGAGTTTCTTCTAGATAGCCATCTTCCTCCTTCCTGTGTCCATGGGCTGAATTTTTGACCTCAAGTAACATGAGGCAGAAATACTTTATAGTTGGTAATTGTGGTATTGAGATTTTAATGTTCTTATATTTCTTCAAGTTCTTTCTTTGAAAAGATGAGACTAATATATACCATTTTACATAGGTAGACTCAAATTGAGAACGTGAAATACCAGCATCTAGCCTCCATGGTAGTGACTTCAGTCAGCTATCTTGTTCTGCGCTTTTCAGAGCTATTGGAATAGTTGTCAGTGTGACAAACCATGGCTTTCTGTTTCACTTGTTTGTCTAAAGCTTTATTGGTGTGTAACCTAAAGTTGAAATTGGAGAAAATCTATTAATTTTCTAAATAAATATTTTAGGTATGAACTTCCCATTCTTTGAAGCATGATTCAAACTATATGGTTCCTTGGTGTCCACAGAATTACTAATTGTTTTGTGGGAAATTAAAGACATTTACATTTTAATATAGACCATTTGTCTCCACAAAACTGGAAAAAAATCACCTACTGTGTCATAGTTTTAGTTTTAAGAAATGTTATCTGGAACTTATTTATTCATCTGTCCTCATTGCCTCTTAATTTCCATATACTCTTTTAAATTATTGACAATATTTTAACCACTTTTTACTCAGAGCTGACTTTTAAACATTAACCATCATTACCTGGAATCAATCATCAGCAGGCAGTAAAGAAAGTCTTCAGATAACCCTTGTGCATTAGTCTTTGGCCATAAAATGGCTTAATTCAGGCAAAGTCAGGTTAATTTGGTATCATCTTTTATCTTCCTTTGACTCAGATGCATAGTGAAATAGAGGCAGCATGTAAGTATTTATATCCAGATTATCACTGTTTTACACAGGGTTTCAAAGGAACATGATTTATTGGAGAAATACTTTTCAGGGGAAGAAAAAAAATTCTGTTGAGGAAGTGAACAAAGTAAGAGGAGGAGGGGAAGAAGCTATCAAGAATATGTCCTCAGTTCTAGTACTGGCCTGATCCACATGGTAGATATTGGATTCTGAAGTCTTTATTACAACAGAGACTTGGTCCCCATTTCATCCAGGGCTTTGAATGTTGTAGTCCTTTATTAGTCAGACAGTGGCTACTCTGCTGATGAAACATGTGACTCCTCAGCTCTTCCTGGTGCTGTTGATCCTCATCAGCCAAGGAATTCCTTTCAAGAAGGTCACAGGTAGAAGCCATCAGTCAGGACACGTGCAGCCACTGAGGAATGGCCATGCTAACTGGAAAATGGAAACTGCTTCTACATCAGTCTGTTCCTTACACTCACATTACATTTTATTTATTTATTATTATTATTATTTATTTATTTATTTTTTATTTTAAAGAGACGAGGTCTTGCTATATTGCTCAGGCTGGAGTGCAATGGCTATTCATAGCCGTGATCCCACTACTGATCAGCACAGGAGTTTTGACCTGCTCCGTTTCCAACCTGGGCCGGTTCACCCCTCCTTAGGCAACCTGGTGGTCCCTGGCTCCCAGAAGTTCACCACATTGTTGCCAAACTTAGTGCAGACACCCAAATGGCATAGCATACTACAGCCCAGGACTCCTGGACTCAAGTGATCCTCCCACCTCAGCCTCCTGAGTAGCTGGGACTACAGGCATGCACCACCGCACCCATCACATTACATTTACTACAAATCTATACAAAACTCCAGTTAGTCAGAACTTCATTTTGGAAGAGTAGATTTAGTGGGATAAACTACAGCTCCAAATGCTATTGTTAATCCTTGAACCATAGTATTTATTCATCATATCCCTTCTCTACCACATATTTTGCTCTCCTCTCACCGTTGGGTAGCACTTTCACTGTTGACATGGCTTCCCTGGTAGGGTGACACAGACTCACATCATTGAGAGTTCTGAGCCTGTTTTTTATATTTTTATCTGGATATAGCTGCAGTCCTTGAATATTTTGATTTAACACTGTACATAGAGGAGCAAAAGATGCTCAGGGCAGATCATATAAATGTCAAATATTCCTGCCAGACCCTATTAAGAAGAAGTAGGCCTGCATCCTTAGGACATTCCATTTCAATTACCCCTGCTGGTATTGTAACTCATTTTGGAGCCTGCCTGACTAGTGGAATGAAGAGCTTAGATTGACTAAACACTAGCTCCTGATTTAAAATTATTGAAACTCTGAACATACTCCCTCATAGACTTGCCTCCTCTATGGAAACCAGGCCATACAGTTTTATAAAGTTTAAGAAGTTGTGGGATAAATACAAATATTCTCAATTGGTTTTTAAAAGTGAAGGTTACTTTTATCTTTACCCAAGATTCCCAGACTCATGTTGTCTGTCAATGGAGGAAAAATAAAGATGTAATAACAGTTTGTTTAAGGTCTGTTATTTATCCTTAAGGATGGAACCTTATTCTCTGAGGTGTTGTCTCCAAGCTGGTTTCCTGCTATATTTTCAAGAATTTTTTCTTCTACTCTATTAAGTTAGCCATTTCTGGGTGGGGCATTTTGTAACAGAACCATTCAATCCTATGGTTTTGTGGCACCAATAAATCATTGCTATGATGTTATGTGGGTTACCATGTCAATAGTACATATTCTGTCAGCCCTTGAATAGTGATGTTGGCTGAGGCATTGATGGTTAGATATGTATATTTATATCAAGAGCAAATACCAGTCTTGATCAAGATAATCATTGCTATTTCTTGGCTGGGAAAGATTCCATGTAATTCAATTGCCATCAGAAGGCTTATTGGTCTCTTTGAGACATGGCACTATATCAGAGATTTAACCTCAGTATCTTCTCTTGACAGGATCAAAATTCAGCAGAGGCAGTGACTGGATTAGAATTTATGAGAGAAATCCAAGGTGTTGGCCCTATGGATAGCCTCCATCTCTGCCACATGTCTATCCCATTCATGAGCCTATTGTATTAATACCATGGAGGCTGATAATAGAAACTGACTCCTATCTATTAGCTAAGTCATTCTATCCACCTGGTTGATTACTGTTCTTCTACAGTGGATAGTGGCTGGTGGGTATTAATAATCCTCCGAATATAAAGAGCTCTGCACGATGCATCCAATTCTATAGATCTATCCAGACATCTCTTTCCTAGACCTCCAGGCTTTGCTGATCCGAAAAATCTCACTCCTTTTAGGCCCTCTAAATTATCTTCTAAGTCTGTACACACACACACACACACACACACACACACACAAACACACACTTCTCAGGTGATTTCTATTGCTCACAACCTGTAGGATTTACACTACCTTATTGGCATCATTTCCACACCAATTTTCCCCTAGACGTTGCTTTGTAGAAATATGTCAACCAAAGACAGTTTGAGGTTTTATCTAATACTGTAGGGGGTCATTCTGGTTTTACCAGACTGTATCCTTCTAAATTGAGTTTTCGCAACTCAATCGTTCCCATATGGTATTTCTTTTTTCTGAATTTGTCAGTCTAGACTTTGTATATCTATAAATCTCTGTAGATTTGCTACTTGTTTTTAAATCTGTAAGAAAGTCTTTTTTATGCACGTTATTTCGGACAGCCAGTCAAAGATAAAAACCTGCTAAAGGATTTTTTGGGGTATTTAAATACATTTGCATAGTATTTCTACAGTATACCTACACTCTTCACAGTGTAAGACACTAGCTCCTATAATATCTTATTTACTGTGAGAATCTTTCTTTATGACAATTATTCATGGAAGCATCAAGGTATCAAGTAACTCATGAGTTTTTTAAGTTTAAAAAGTATCCAAGGAATCTGAGGAAATATTATTGTTTCTATATTATTTCAGAGAACTGAGTTCTTTCAAAATTATGCACTACTATATAGATCTATTTTATTCAGGTAATTTGACATACCCTAGAAAATGTAATAGTTCTGTCACTTGAGCTTCTGGTAAGTAAAGGGATTCTATAGAAATAAATATACTGGGGAGAAGCCAAGGTGGCCAAATAGGAACAGCTCTGGAGTGCAGTCCCCAGAAAGAACAACACAGAGGGTGAGTGCCCACCACATTTCCAAATAAATTTTCACTGCCTACAGACCAGAAGATTTCAGGGCCAAAAAGCACCCACAAGTTTTCAGCACAGCAGTTTCAGCCAGTGCCAGGTTGGTGCACAGCAACTCACACAAATCTGGGTGACCATTTCAACTGTTGCTTGGAACCTCTAGGAGACAGAGTCACCCACTGAACTGAAAGGGAGGGGGCAGAGACAGGGAGCCAGGCAATCTGTCTTGGTGGGTATTTTGTGGGTACCACAAAACAAGCAATCTGAAACGTTCTGGATTGAGTTTTACAGCAAGTGAAGATGGACCAGGGTGGTCCAGGTTACTGGGGGAATGGGCAACCACCATTACCAAGGCAGTTCGCCACTACAAAGGCAGTTCACACAGGAGCTGGGCAGAGCCTATGGCAGCGCAGCAATGCCTCTGCTGGCAGACTGTGACTAGACTACTCTATGTGGGGCAGGGCATCTATGAAAAAAGGCAGCAACATGACAGAAACTTATAAATAAAGCTAACCTTCCTATGACAGAGCACCTGGGAAAAAAAGACAGTTATGAGTTCCACTGCAGCAGACTTAAAAGTACCTGACCAGTAGCTCTGCACAAAACAATGGAGCTCCCAGCACAGGACTTGAGTTTCTATAAGGGACAGACTGTCTTCTCAAGCCATTCCCCAACCCCGTATACTCAAAGAGATACCTTATAAAGGAGAGCTCAAGCTGACATCTGGCAGGTACCATCTGGGATGAAGATAACAGAAGAAGAAACCAGTAGCAACCCTTACTGTTCTGCAGCCTCTGCAGGTGACCCCCATGCAAGCAGGGTCTGGAGTGGACCTCCAGCAGTCCTGCAACAGAGGGGCTTGACTGTTAGAAGGAAAACTAAGAAACAGAAAAAAATAACTTGATCATCAACAAAAAGGATGTCCACTCAGAGACCCCATATGAAAGTCACCAACTATAAAGACTACAGGTAGATAAAGCCACTAAGATGTAAAGAAACCAGTGCAAAAAGGATGAAAACACCCAAAACCAGAATGCCTCTCCTCCTCCAAGGGATCACAACTCCTCACCAGCTAGGGATGAAAGATGGATGGAGAATGAATCTGATGAATTGACAGAAACAGGCTTCAGAAATTGGTAATAAAATTCTCAGAGATAAAAAAACATGTGCAAAGAAACTAAGAACCTAGAAAAAAGGTTAGATGCGATGGTAACTAGGAAAAGCACCTTAGAGAAGAATATAAACAACTTGATGGAACTGAAAAACACAACACAAGAACTTCGTGAAGCATATACAAGTTTCAATAGTGGAATTGACCAAGCAGAAGAAAGGATATCAGACATTGAGGATCAACTGAATAAAGTAAAATGAGAAGGTAAGAATAGAGAAAAAAGGGTGAAAAGAAATAAACAAAGCCTCCAAGAAATATGGAATTATGTAAAAAGACCTAATCTATGTTTCATAGGTGTACTTGAATGTGACGGAGAGAATGAATCCAAGCTGAACAATATTATTCAGGATATTATTCAGGAGAACTTCCAAATGGCAGAATCAAATTCACACATAACAATATTAATGTTAAATGTAAATGGGCTAAATGCCCCGATCAAAAGACACAGACTGACAAATTGGATAAAAAGTCAAGACTCACTGATATGCTGTCTTGAGGAAACCCATCTCACATGCAAGGACACACATAGGCTCAAAATAAAGGGATGGAGGAAGATTAATCAAGCAAATTGAGAGCAAAAAAAAGTAAACCAACAAAGATCAAATCTAGCAAGCCAGACCAACATTCAAGTCCAGGAAATACAGAGAACACCAAAGATATTCCTTAGGAAGAGCAACCCCAAGACACATAATCGTCAGATTCACCAGTATTGAAATGAAGGAAAAAATGCTAAGGGCAGCCAGAGAGAAGGGTCGGGTTACCCAAAAAGAGAAGCCCATTAGACTCATAGTGGACCTCTCTGCAGAAATCCTACAAGCCAGAAGAGAGTGGGGGCCAATATTCAACATCCTTAAAGAAAGAACTTTTACCAAGCCAAACTAAACTTCATAAGCGAAGGAGAAAGAAAATCCTCTGTGGACAGCAATTGGTAAGAGATTTTGTCATCACCAGGCCTGCCTTACAAGAGCTCCTGAAAGTAGTAAACAAGGAAAGGAACAACCAGTACCAGCCACTCCAAAAATGTAACAAGGTAAAGACTATCAACACAATAAAAAAAATGTGTCAAAGAATGGGCAAAACATCCAGCTAGCAACAAAATGGCAGGATCAAATTCACACATAACAATATTAATGTTAAATGTAAATGGGCTAAATGTCCCGATCAAAAGACACAGACTGACAAATTGGATAAAAAGTCAAGACTCACTGATATGCTGTCTTGAGGAAACCCATCTCACATGCAAGGACACACATAGGCTCAAAATAAAGGGATGGAGGAAGGTTAATCAAGCAAATTGAGAGCAAAAAAAAGTAAACCAACAAAGATCAAATGAGATAAAGAAAGGCATTACATAACAGTAAAAGGATCAATGCATCAAGAAGAGCTAATGATTCTAAATATATATGCACCCATTACAGGAGCACTCAGGTACATAAAACAAGTTCTAAATGACTTACAAAGAGACTTAGACTCCCACACATTAATAATGGGAAACTTTAACACTCCACTGTCAATATTAGACAGATCAATGAGATAGAAAATTAACAAGTATATACAGGACTTGAAATCTGATCTGGATCAAGCAAACCTTATAGATATTTACAGATCTCCACCCCAAATTCACAGAATATACATTCTTCTCAGCACTGCATTGTACCTACTCTAAAATTGACCACATAATTGTGGTCCTCAGCAAATGCAAAAGAATGGAAATCATAACAAACTGTCTCTCAGACCACAGGGCAATCAAATTGGAACTAAGTATTAAGAAACTAACTCAGAATCACACACCTTCATGGAAACTGAACAACTGGCTCCTGAATGTTGACTGGATAAACAATGAAATGAAGGCAGAAATAAAGATGTTCTTTGAAACCAATGAGAATGAAACACAATGTACCAGAATCTCTGGGACACATTTGAAGCAGTCTCTAGAGGAAAATATATAGCAATAAATGCCCACATGAGAAGTCAGGAAAGATCTAAAATTGACACCTTATCCTCAACATTGAAAGAGCTAGAGGAGCAAGATAAAAAAAAATCAGAAGTTAGCAGAAGACAAAAAATAACTATGATCAGAGCAGAACTGAAAGAGATAGAGACACAAAAAACCCTTCAAAAAATCAATAAATTCAGGAGCTGGTTTTTTGAAAAGATCAACAAAATAGACCACTAGCCAGATTAATTAAAAAAGGGAGAATAATCAAATAGATACAATAAAAAATAATAAAGAGGATAGTACCACTGATTCCACAGAAATACAGACTACAATCAGAGATTACTACAAGCAACTCTATGCACATAAACCATTGAACCTGGAAGAAATGGATAAATTCCTGGATACTTGCACCCTCCCAAGCCTAAACCAGGAAGAAGTTGAAACCTTGAATAGACCAATAACAAGGGCTGAAATTGAGGCAGCAATTAATAGCCTACAATCAAAAAGAGTCCAGGTACAGACAGGTTCATAGCTGAATTCTGCAAGATGTAGAAAGAGGAGCTGGTACCATTCCTTCTGAAACTACTCCAAACAATCCAAAAAGAGGGAATCCTTCCAAAATTATTTTATAAAAGCAACATCATTCTTATACCAAAACCCTGTGGAAACTGAATACCAAAAAAAAAAAAATCAAGCCAGTATCCATGATGAACATAGATGCAAAAATCTTCAATAAAATAGTGGCACACTGATTGCAACAGCACATCAAAAAGCTTATCAATCACAATCAAGGCTGGTTCAACATACACAAGTCTATAAACATAATCTACCACATAAACAGAATCAAATATAAAAACAACATGATTATCTCAGTAGATGCAGAGAAGGCCTTCAACAAAATTCAACAGTGCTTTATGCTAAAAACTCTCAATAAAGTAGATATTGAAGCAACATATCTCAAAACAATAAAAGCTATTTACAACAAACCCACAGCCAATATGATACTGAATGGGCAAAACTGAAAGCATTTTCCTTGAAATCTGGCACTAGACAAGGATGCCCTCTCTCACAACTCCTACTCAATATACTATTGGAATTTGTAGCCGGAGTAATTAGGCAAAATAAAGAAATAAAAGGTATTTCATTAGGAAAAGAGGAAATCAAATTGTGTCTATTTGCAGATGACATAATTGTATAGCAGGAATACTCTATCATGTCAGCTCCAAATCTGTTTAAACTGATAAGCAACTTCAGGAAAGTTTCAGAATACAAAATCAATGTCCAAAAATCACAAGCATTTCTATACACCAATAACAGATTAACACAGAGCCAAACAATGAGCAAACTCCCATTCACAGTTGCTACAAAGAGAATAAAGTATCTAGGAATACAACTAACAAAGGATGTAAAAGGCCTCTTCAAGAAGAAATACAAACCACTGCTTGACGAAGTAAGAGAGGTAAGTAAGAAGTAAGATGAAGTAAGAAACGTTCCAAGCTCATGTATACAAAAAATCAATGTCATGAAAATGGCCACACTGCCCAAAGTAATTTGTAGATTCAATGCTATCCCCAGCAAGCTACCAATGACTTTCTTCATGGAACTGGAAAAAGCACCTTAAACTTCATATGGAACCAAAAGAGAGCCCACATAGCCAAGACAATCCTAAGCAAAAAGAACAAAGCCAGAGACATCATGCTACCTGATTTCAAACTATACTACAAGGCTACAGTAATCAAAACAGCATGGCACTGGTGCCAAAACAGAGACATAGACCAATGGAACAGAACAGAGGCCCTGAAGGCAATGCCACACATCTATAACCATCTGATCTTTGACAAACCTGATGAAAACAAGCAATGGGGAAAGGATTCCCTGTTTAAAAAATGGGCTTGGGAAAACTGGCTAGCCATGTGCAGAACACAGAAACTGGACCCCTTCCTGACACCTAACACTAAAATTAACTCCAGATGGCTTAAAGACTTCAACACCAGACCTAAGACCATAAAAAAACCTAGAAGAAAACCTATGCAATAGGACATAGATGTAGACATAGACAAGGATTTCATGACTAAAACACCAAAAGCATTGGCAACAAAAGGCAAAATAGACGAACGGGACCTAATTAAACTCCAGAGCTTCCTCACAGCAAAAGCAACAATCATTAGAGTGAACCAGCAACCAACAGAAAGGGAAAAATCTTTGCAATCTATGCATCTGACAAAGCTCTAATATCCAGAATCTACAAAGAACTAAAACAGATTTACAAGAAAACAACAAACAACCCATCCAAAAGTGGGCAAAGGATATGAACAGATACTTTTCAAAACAAGGCATATATGAGGCAGACAAACACGTGAAAAATGCTTATCACCACTGATTATTAGAGAAATGTGAATCAAAACCACATCGAGATACCACCTCATGTGAGTTAGAATGGCCATCATTAAGAAAATCTGGAGACAACACATGCTGAAGAGGATGTGGAGAAATAGGAACACTTTTACACTGTTGGTGGGAGTGTAAACTAGTTCAACCATTGTGGAAGGCAGTGTAGCACTTTCTCAAGGACCTAGAAATAGAAATGCTATTTTACACAGTGACCCCATTACTGGGTATATACCCAAATGATTATAAATTATTCTAGTATAAAGGCCTACCTACATGTATGTTCATGGTGGCACTCTTTAAATAGCAAAGACCTGGAACCAACCCCAGTGTCCTTTGACAATAGACTGGACAAGGAAAATGTGGCATATGTACACCACAGAATACTATGCAGCCATAAAAATGATGAATTTGTGTCCTTTGTAGAGACATGGATTAATCTGGAAACCATAATTCTCAGCAAACTGACACAAGAACAGAAAGTCAAACACTGCATGTTCTCACTCATAGGTGGGTGTTGAACAATGCAAACACACGGACACAGGGAGGGAAGCATCACACACTGGGTTCTGTTGGGTGGGTGAGTGGGGATAGTGGGGGTTGGAGATGTTGGGTAGGGATAACATGGGGAGAAGTGCCAGATGTAAGCGACAGGAGGATGGGGGCAGCAAACCACATTGCCATGTGTGTACCTACGCAACAATCCTGCATGATCTGCACATGTACCCCAGACCTTAAAGTATAATTAAAGAAAAAAAAATAACTATACTACATGTTTTAATGAACCCTGATGTTCCATTTACATATTTAATATAAAATTCACAAATTAAAAAACATTAAGTCACATTGGGGTTTCGCAATATACAAAGAAATCTGTTGTGAGCATGAATAGTTCTTTAATGACAGATATACAAGCATGTGACTTTTTTCTTCATTGGTGTTGCAAACCTGGTGTAATAGGAATGCTACAACAGGGGATAGTAAGATGAGAAACATAATGTCACAGTAATCAGTCATTTGTTAGTTAATAGGAAGAGATTGAGTGTTTTTTTTAGGAATATAAAATTTTACTGATTGTAGTAAACTTAGGTTAAAAAGTGATCCTTTTACAAAATCTAAAGATGTTTTGATTAATTTAATTATGGCCTAAAATTTTTGGAAGCAAGCAAGTTAAACCTTGGCTACTGAATCAAAGTTTGTTTCTTATTTTTTTTTAGGGTTGGATTATTTTTATTGATACATAATAATTACACATATTTATGGAGTAGCAGGGAGGGAGGATGAAAAGAGGTTGGCTAATTAGTAGGAAAATACAGTTTAGATAGTTGAAACAAGTTCTAGTGTACAGACGGGTTTTTATTTTACTTTATTTTTATTTTAATTTTGTGGGAATATAGTATATTTATGAAACACATGGGATGTTTTGATACAGGCATGCAATGTATGATAATCACATCATGAAAAATGGAGTATCCATCCCCTCAAGCATTTAGTTCAGATGGGTTTTTACCATGTATCAAGTTGTTGAGATAACACTTCTTGTAGATGCCCTAGTGTCTTCATTTTCGCTGAAAAGATTTTTAATAATCTGAGTTTTGATATGCTCCATTTTAATTAATCTGTCTACAATTATAGTGTTGCATGTTTTGCCCATAGGATTCTGTGACTACAACTAATATTTTGGTAATGAATCAAGCTATACATACTATAGATATTATGATGCCTAGATCCATTTTGATCTGATCATGCCTTGGGACTGAAGCATAATTTTTTGCAAAAATGGATATTACCTATTGTATTTGTAGTAATATGTCACCAAGAATAAAGACGTATTCTCATAATAAAGCCTAAATATCAGAATATGGAACTTTGGAAAGGACATAAGATGGTAAAAAATACTCGGTGCTTAAATGGCTTTAGCAAACTGAGGTAAATGAAGTTTATTTTTCCTCTAGCCATCTATAATTTACTAGACTACAAGTGTACATTTTTTATTTTCTTTCATAATCTGATGCAACTAGTGATTTTTTTCTTTAGTCAAAAGTTCTTTTCTTTCACTTGCTACAAGTCAACCTGCCCTCTATCTTGCTTTTTAGATCTGTATTTTACTCTAGGGAGTCTGCTATTTTATAGAGCTAGGATGAATGGTTGATTATAGTGGCATCCATAGCAACAAGAAAAGTGTATTGCTTATATGTAGGTATCAACAAATTCCCCTTAGGAAATTAGATAAAGGTCATGGAATTTTTGAGTACTCATGTCTCCCTAGAAGCAACACCACTGGACAGATTTTGGACAGTTCTCTTAGTGTTTCCTAGTCATCATAGAAAATGGATTTACTTAATGGCTTTTTTGTTTGTGATATGTACCAGTTTCCATATGTCAAGGTAACAAATTCACACAGATAGTCTTTTTTTTTTTTTCTCTGGGGGAGAGTTATTTTGTTTAATGAACAAAAGGTTTTACTAATTATCCATTTGTTTACTTTCTAAATTTCTGAAAGTGTCCATCCGCACACTGAAAATTTCTAGATGTATCTTATTTTATTTTTTAAAAACACTGCTAATTCCGTTTTACAAAAAGGAGAGACATAACATCTTTTTTTTTTAAATTTTTATTGCATTTTAGGTTTTGGGGTACATGTGCAGAATATGCAAGATGGTTGCATAGGTACACACGTGGCAGTGTGTTTTGCTGCCTTCTGCCCCCTCACCCATATTTGGCATTTCTCCCCATGCCATCCCTCCCCCACTCCCCCCACCGCTGTCCCTCCCCTATTTCCCCAATAGATCTCAGTGTGTGGTGCTCCCTTGCCTGTGTCCATGTGTTCTCATTGTTCATCACCCGCCTATGAGTGAGTATATACGGTGTTTCCTTTTCTGTTCTTGTGTCACTTTGCTGAGAATGATGTTCTCCAGATTCATCCATGTCCCTACAAAG
>JAPYYA010002202.1:0-14272 GCA_028533165.1 Leontopithecus rosalia
TAGGAGAGGGGTTATTGAGGTTTAACATAGTTAGGAGATGGGTTATTGAGATTTAACATAGATAGGAGAGGGGTTATTGAGGTTTAACATAGTTAGGAGATGGGTTATTGAGATTTAACATAGTTAGGAGATGGGTTATTGAGGTTTAACATAGTTAGGAGATGGGTTACTGAGATTTAACAGAGCTACAGCAATCCCTCTATTAGGACCTTCCTCCCTCCTCTTACGAGATAGAAAGAAGAGATACTTATGACAACTACCTTCATTACTGGTTACACACAATGCGGGAAAGGAGGATCACATACTCCCAGAGGCTGCTCTTTATCACACATGCTTTTCTCAATGCATGTATATGTGTATTAAGGGTGTTATCTCAAACAGGTTTACCTCTGACTTGGTTTTTTCTTTGAGCTATAATGTATTTAATAGTCACTGTCACTATTTGTGGGGCATGCATGTGTGTGCATGTTTGAAACATTCGGAGAAAAATGTCTACAGAGAGTGATGATATGTGCCTTTATGGGCATCTTGTAATGTTGACTGTTGATTTCTTTTGCTGATGCTTTTTTCTCTGAGGTTTTTACTTTATTAAAATAAAATTCTCTCCTGGGTTTCCTCTTACATTTACATTCTGTGGAAATCTTAGTCCCTATTTGATTGATTTCTTTACTAAACAATCTTTTACCAGTCCTCAAGACATCCAAAGTCACACTTTGTAAATCATGTGTGGCCTAAGAACATCAAAAATTCTTTCAAAAGAGACACAGCCTTTCAAGATAAGCTCTGGAGCTTCTTCTCATTCTTGGCCCAACCATCACTGAAGCTCCATGAAGTATTAATCCCAAATCAGCATGAGCCTTTTTCAACTTTGCAACAGCTTCCAATTTCTGTCTTAGAAAACCATGTGTTCCTCTTAAATATTTCTCTCTCTCAGAATGCAAAACTGTACCTTCACAATGAGAACCAGAGAAAAAGTTTATCTATTCAGCATTGACCTGGGGGTTCTGGCCACTGCTATCAGACAAGGGAAATAAACACAAGGAGTAAAGGTCCAGAAGAAATATTTATAGATCAAGTCACTGTTTATAGAAAAAAATACCAAAAGAAACATCTACAGACAAACTATTAGAACTAAAGAGTGATTTTAACATGGTCACTGAATACAAGGACAGTATATAAAAACCGTTTTTCTGTGCACTAGCAATAACAATTTGCAAATGAAGTAAAAAAAAATCAGTTAAGATGGTATTAAAAATAAAGTTGACAAAAGATGTGTAATTGTGACATGGTAAAAGCCCCATAAAATTGGCCATTCGTGGTGGCTCACGCCTGTAATCCAAGCACTTTGGAGCCAAGGCGAGTGGATCACCTGAGGTCAGGAGTTCAAGACCAGCCTGACCAACATGGTGAAACCCCATCTTTAAAAAAAGAGAAAAAAGAAAAGAAAATCCCCATAAAACTGCATACCTCAACCATACCTCGACTTTCTGTAGAAACCGCTCTCTATAACCCAAATGGAAATAAGTAATTAAGGACTGTAATTTCCACCCTACCCAGACAATGTGTAAACAAATGCTTATTCTGACTTGTGAACCACTTAAGTAATAATCAGAATGTCAAAAGTCCCCTGGCCCTCAGAATGTCCAGAGCCCCTCACCCTCATCTCCACCCAGGAATCCACTGGAATGTCCAGAGCCCCTCACCCTCATCTCCCCCCGGAGGTGATTTACAGAATCCACTAGCCCTCAGAACGTCTGAAGCCCCTCACCCCCACCCCTGCCTCTCACCCTCACTCCTGAGGTGGTTTTACCAGTATAAAAGGTCTTGACACCCTCCTTTCAGGGCCACGGGTTGGAGAGACTCCAGTCCTCCATGGCCGCTGGCAATAAAGACCCTGCAATTTGGCATACTTTTGTCTTGGTGTTGACTTTCTATGCTCGGGCCAGTACAACATAATACCTCTATGCTGAAAATTACTGAACAATATTGAGAGAAATTTCCACTCCTAAATCAGTGGAAAGATATGTTATGGTCACAGTTTGGAATATTCAATATTTTTGTGATGTCAGTTATGTAGAAATCAATCTACAGATTCAGTACAATCTCAATCAAAATTCAAGCAGGTTTTTCATTGGAGATTAAAAGTTTGATTTTAAAATAGTTACAGAAATACAGGGATCTAGACTTGCAATGCTTTGTATAAAAAGAGAAATAACATTTAAGGGAGTTAACTAAAACCTCACTATAAAGCTATAATAATTAAAAGTTTGTGTTGGTGCAAGAAAAGACAAATAGACCAGTGGAATAGAATAGGGAGCCCAGAAGCAGATCTGTACTTACAGAGTCACTTTATTTATATAAAGCTACTGCAATTATGGGCAGCAAGGATGGTCTTTTAAATAAATGTTGCTGGGAAAAATGTTTATTTCTGTATTTAAAAAAAAATCTTGGGCTGTTCTTTACAATGTCCACAAAATTAATTTCATATGAATCACAGTCCTAAATGCTAAAGGGAAAACAATACAAATTTTAGAAGAAAATATCATCATGACCTTGTCCCCAAGGCAAAGCTTTCTTAAATAATACACAAATAATCCTAATCATGAAAATTTTATCAATAGAACTTTATTAAAATTAAGAACTCTGTTCCTTAAACAATACCATTTAAAAAGTGAAAAGGTAGCTATTTACTTAGAGAAAATATTTATAATAATTATATTCAAGAAAAGAGTCATATCCAGGATACACAAAGAACTCCTACAAATCAATACGGAAAAGACAACTCAATATAACAAATGGGCAAGGAATTATATAAGCTCTTCACAAAAGAAGATACTTAAATTGCCAATAAACATATGAAAAGAGGTTCAGCCTCATGACTTTTCAGAAAAATGCAAAGTAAAATCATAAGTTGCCATAGTTTTCCAACTAGATGTCCACCACAATAACTAAAGCTGAAAAGACTGACAACTTCAAATGTCAGTGAAGATAAGAGCAGCCAGAACCTTCAAACATTCCTGGAGCAAGAGTAAATGGATAAACCATTTTGAAAACACTTAGATCATATTCTAATACCTAATAACCAAGAGAAATGAGTACATATGTTCATCAAAATGCTAGAGGAACCTTTGTTTACCAAGCCTCTAGTTTAATAAAACATGACTAGAGAGACTCCATCTTGAAGTAAATAGCTAGGCACTCTCAAGACACCTATAAAGTTAATGTTTATCATCTGAAAATAGCCACATTCTAATCTGACCACCAATTATAATTACAGAATATTTTATGACCATACAGAACATCTCCCACCAAGCCTACAGACTGTCCACATATCCTAAGTGTGCAGACCACTTTACTTAAAAATAACATTAATGATCAGGATTAGGTTAAATAGTGAGCACATCTGCATGTTCCATGTTTACTTACCTCTTTAGAGTGTCTTAAAAGTAGAGACACTAACAAAGGATGAAACATTTTCCTTCCTGCTATCTGAAAACACCCTGCTCTGTAACAGAGTGGTTTCCAATAAGCTTGCTGCTTTCACTTTGCTCTGTGACTCCTCTTAAATTCTTTTCTGTGCAAGTTCCAAGAACCTGCTCTTGGGGTCTGGATCGGGATACTCTTTTTCTGGCAACAACAACAAAAAAATACACAATGATGTTAACAGTAACTGTATTCGTAATTTTCCCAAACTGAAAACAATGTAAGTGTTCATTATTAGGAAAGGGAAGGGGTGTGTGTGTGTGTTTGTGTGTGTGTGTGTGTGTATGTATGTGTGTGTGTGTTGTGTGTATACAAATATATACACACTTTTTCATGTATATGTATTCATAGATATATATACATATATTCATCTAATGGAATACCTTACAGTGATGAAAAAGAAAGAACTATTATACACAACAACTTGGATGAATTTCCAACACATTTTGTTGAATAACAAAAACCTATAACACCAAACATATAATAGTTACCATTTTAGGGTGGGAGTTAACAGGGAAATGAGCTAGAAATGTTTTTATTTTCTTTAGTTTTCTTCACATGTACAAGGAGCCTGCATAGAAATGTTTTATATCTTTTTTCTTTTTCATTATTTTTTTTCTATAACCTCAGAACGGAAAAACTGTTTTATATCTTGCTCTGGGTGGTGGTTACATGAGCATTTGTATGTGGAAAAATTCAGTAAGCTCTACACTTAAGATTAATACATTTTGTGGTATATATTTACACCTCAAATTTATAAACTTAAAAAAATTAACAAGTTATTTGTTAGTAGGGTTGGTGCTACTAAAAGAAATTTTGGCAAACACAGAATTAAGACTTTTCCTCATTTTGCCAGATTTGTCCAGAAACACAATTCCAACTCAGAACAGACTCATCTGTTTTTAAGATAAAATTAAGCCTCAAGTCCAACTCATTGGACTATTTTCCAAAGAAAGACATACCTCACACAAACGGCTTCTGTCTTAAAGATCAAGTTTTTGTTATAGCCTACAAGCAGTGGAAAATTCTTCCCAATGACTTGGGAGCATTCATTTCTCCTTTATTTCTTACTAGCAGAGCCACAGTTTTGTTCAGTGCCCAACAGTTCTCCACCTGACTTCTAGGAAGGTAACTCTACCCACAGGTCCAAGGTAAAGCCTGATTCAGATATAGGGCAAGAAAAGGTAGTTTTTCCTCTACACTTCTAAGTTCTAAACTGGAGCCTCTTTAACAGAAGACAGATTACCAAGAGGAAAACAAAGAGAAGTATATTAACATATATATCCCATATATACATGGGAGATGCCCAGGGAAATGACTAACTCTCAGAGAGTTGGCTTAGAATACAGGTTTAAATACTATCTGCAGCTAAAAACAAAGTAATGAGGGTGATCAGGAAAAGTACAGTAAATGAGAGAAAGGGTTTTAGTCCGTGCCTCCTCCCTTGATAAGAGTCTCTTGTTATTTAGAGTCTTTATTCTCTCCAGGCATAGAGAGAAAGTTACCCTTACAAATGCAGATTTCCAGCATAAAGTACATTTCCCTTACAAAAAGGCAGTGTATTCGGCTCAAGGAGCTTCTCCTGTGTCTGCTGTGTCTCATGTTGAGAACTGAAAATAATCCTGACATCAAAGGGGCATACTCTGGGATTTGGGGGTATCATATACTTCTGGTCCCACAGAGTAAATTACAGTGATCTCTGTTCCCTTGGCAGGAAATGGCCTAGGAATGAGCATATGAAACGGTTCTGTCAAGTCACATGGAAAGAGAGCTGCTGTTGACATTGCCTTTGCAAAAACTGTAACAGTGAGAAAACTGTGTCAGTGTGGGAGATCTGATCTAGCCAGTCCTGCCTCTTGTTTTTAGCCTTCAAGCTGCCTTTAATTATTTCTAGGCTTAGGCCAAGCTAAATTTGGGAGACAGTTTAGTTTACAGTTTAAGTGATAATAGCCTTTCCCCAAATCAACCTCCTTTGTAAAGCTAATAAGAGAGCATCAGTCTAAGAGGATAGAGGCACCTAAACTCTGCTAAGTAGAGGCAAATGATTGCCAGCCATTATTCCAGGGGGTCACAAAATGTGCAGCTTTTCAGTTATTCCTGCATAGAACATCAGGACTGTAGAACCTAAGACTGGCCTTTTGAGATACCTTTTCAGGTTTTTTGCATGCCTGAGGATCAATGGCTCTACCTGGACCTGCCAATTGCTCCTGTGGCCCACCTAGAAGTGACTCAACTCAGACCCAGCAAATCAGCACTCCCCATACCATAGTCCCTGCCCACCAAACTATCTTTGAAAAACTCTTAATCTCTGAACCTTCAAGGAGATTGATTTAAGTGATACCTCTGTCTTCGGCTTAGCATAGCTGGCCTCGTATCAATTACTTTCTTTACTGCAATGCCATGGTCTCCCTTGAATTGATTTTGTTTCTGCAGCAGTCAAGAAGAACCTGTCAAGAGGTTACACAGTCTGCATGCACGTGTGTGTGTGTGTGTGTGTGTGCGCGTGCGCTATAGCTGGCCTAGAGTTAGACCCTGAACACCACCATTTTATACAAGATAAAGCTGTTTTTCAGAAATAAGTTGTAACGGCTGCCCCATTCTCCTCACAATAACAGCTGGCCTTGGCTTCTGTAAATAAAACTGCTAGCTTGCTCTGCAAAATGCCCACTATGTAAAGCTGCTTACCTTTTCTTATCAGTAACTGCCCGAATTGCTGGCCTTTGCTTACCGGTAATGACCAGAATAAGCAGCCCAAGCTCATTCCATCTTGGCCCTTGTGACTTGTAATAAGTAACTAAGATCTGTGGATTCCACCACTGCCCAGACGATGTATAAACTAATGCTTATCTTGACTTCTGTAAACCACTTAGGTAACAATTGAAGTGACAACAAATCCCCTAGCCCTTGGAATGTCTGGAGACCCACACCCTCCTATCTACCTGGGTGGTGACTTATGGAATCCCCTGGCCCTCAGAATGTCTGAATCCCTTCACCCCTACCCCCGCCCCACACCCTCAACCCGGAGGTGGTTTACAGGCATAAAAGCATCTTGTCACCCTCCTTTCAGGGCCATGGTTTGGAGTGATGTGAGTCCTCCGTGGCCGCTGGCAATAAAGACCCTGCAATTTGGCATACTTTTGTCTTGGTGTTAATTTTTATATCAAATACTTCATGTGCATGTGGGTATGTGTACACGCATGTTGCAGACATGTTTCTGGCAAAGGCTTGTCAGTCCTAAGCAGGAGATACCAGAAGAGAAGTTCATTCCTGCCTCTGCATGCTGCTACCTCTGGACTTCTGCTAAGGTGATTGAGCCTCATGTCTTACTTGCAGCCAAAGATGCCCTAGTTGATACTGAGATCTTTAACCGCTTCTTTAGATTAGTCACTCTAAATCTTCCTCATTTGATTCCAGCCAAATCACACATTTTAAATTTCCTCAACATATTTTTTTTTATTTCTCTTACCTCAGAGCCTTTGGATGTGCTTTGTCCTTTACCCAAAATATTCTCCACCCTCCTTCATCCACTTTACGACTAGGCAGCTATTCATTTCCTCAGAGAAAGAGCCCTCACTCTTCAGATGGAGTCAGGCTTCCAATTCCTTTCTCTCTCAGACAGAGCAGGGACCCCTCTTAGGGGCCTGCTGGGCTCCCCAGTACCCTCAGCATAGAAATAAAAGATTTTGAGTTCTTAAAAAAAAATTCCAGGCACTCAGCCCTACAACCAGCAAGAAGGAGAGTGAATGAATAACCTGCTAAACAAGAAGATAATAATAACTTAAACAATAGCCACTCAAGTATGCCAGGGCCACAAGATCTTTGGTTCCCTGTAGAAACTAAAGATAACATTTTCACAAATGTCCTTGAGTTGTTTTTCAGAAAAGGGCCCCCACCTGATGGAAAATGCTAAATGCTGTCACATAGACCTCAGGCAGACTGGAACCAGAAAATGGATAAGGAAGTCCCAGAAAATGGATAAGGAAGTCCCAGAAATTCCTTAGCCTCTAACTCACTTTGGAAGCCTCCTCACCTCCGCCTTTGAAAATCCTTGCTTGTAAGCCATCAGGGAGGTCAGGTCTGAAGCATTAGCTGCCTGTCCTCCTTGGTTGGTGCCCTACTATAAATGCCTCATTCTGTTTCACTGCAAATCCCAGTGTCAGGGTTTGCCTTTTTCTGCATGCCAGGAGAGTAAATCCAAGTTTGTTTCAGTAACATCTAGTATCCTGTACAGCTCTTCATACCCCAGTATCATGTCTACGTTTTGAGACAGGAGATTGCATTTCAGAGCATATGAGCCTTATTCAGGCTGCAATTGTACATATAAAGAATTGTGTCCTGGTCAGGTGCAGTGGCTGATGCCTGTAATCATAGCAATTTAGGAGGCTGAGGTGGGTGGATCATTTGAGGTCAGGAGTTTGAGGACAGCCTGACCAGCATGGTGAAATCCTGTCTCTACTAAACATACAAAAAAAAAAAATTAGCCAGGCATGGTGGCACATGCTTGTAATCCCAGCTACTCAGGATACTGATGGAGGAAAATCTCTTGAACCCAGGAGTTGCAATGAGTCAAGATCATACCACTGCTCTCCAGCATGGGTGACAGAGCGAGACTCTGTCTCAAAAAAAAAGGAGTGTGTCCTTTGGGTGAACCACAATGTGTCCAGCAAGATTATATTCTCTTTATATTTGACCTTTCTCCTCACCCTCAGATTGTTCCACTGAGCCCTCACAGACACTAAGACATTCACCCCTAGTGCCCTTGATATTGTTACAGGAATCACCATGTGGTGGAGGTGTTTTGATGGCACAGGAACATGAATTCTTTGTAGCTTTGGGCCGTTTAACCAAGAATCTACGTGACCTTGGCACTTACCCAGAGATTCAGCCCAGATTGCTGCCAAAAGGACTGCTATTGCTGAGGACTGTAATGGGTGCTGTGGTCTGAATGGGCCACCCCAAAATTCATAAGTGGAAATCCTAACCCTTAAGATGACAATAATAGGGGGTGGGGCCTTTGGGAGGTGATTAGGTCATGAGTGAAGACCCCTCATGATTGGGACTAGCACTCTCATAAAAGAGACCCCAGAGAGCTGTGCTAGTTAATCCCTTCCACTGTGAAAGGCACAGCAAGAAGGTACCATCTCTGAGGAAGTGGCTCCTTACCAGACACTGAATCTGCTAGTGCCCTGAACTTAGGCTTCGCAGCCTCCAGACTGAGGGAAATACATTTCTGCTGTATATAAGCCACCCAGTTGGTGAGATCTTGTTCTAGCAATCTGAATGGATTAAGACAGTGGGATTAGTGTTCTGAGTTTTGTTTGCTGATTTAAGGTCACACACTGATAAATGGAGCTGTCATGTTGACAGAACCTTGCGTCTGTGGAAGGGCTCCCCTGCACAGGCCGAAGGACAGCTCCATGAGTCCCTCCAAGATAGACAGGACAGCATTCTCCGTCTTTTCAACTTACTACATGATTTCCTCAATTCCTAACTTTCAACTCCATTCTCTCTTAGCTACCTCCTCTTGCTCACACCTCCATTTTCTCCTGAAATTTTCCTTCTCTAACATTTCAGGCTGCAGCATCTTCCCAGCTGAGCACAACTTTTTATCTCCCATTACTCTTGTTCTCTTCCTCCCTCAAAACTCTCTTAGGCTCACATGAACTCTCATTCCTCAACCAGTCAGTTTTCTGCCCATCTAACAGCTCCCGGCTGCCTGCCAAGATTTCCTTCCCCTTCCCACTCTCTTGGTTTCTGTGAGACCGGTGGATTGAGAGGTTTAGCTGTGGAAGGGACTTGCGGATTGAGACTGACTTGCTGATTTAAAAACAAAACAATCTTAATCAGTTCTTTCTTAAAATGGTCAAAACAGTTTCTAAGTGCAGAACATTTCAACTTGTGGTTTCTAGGTAGATAAATGCTCTTTCTGATGCAAGAATAAATAGCTGAAAATGGAATGCTGAAATTTGAAGGACATGATTCAAAGGGCCAACAGGCACTTGTAAGTTCATCAACTGTGTGAGAATTATATTCTATGCAAAGGCAAAGATGGAAAAGCAGCTTAGGCCTGATAACTACATCAAAGATCAGTCTGCTTTCAGCCTTTGAAGTATCTGGAGAGACTATGGGTTAGAGGGAATAACGGAATATGCATTCTACATTTGTCCTTGTAGGAAAAGACTATATAAGCAAATTACATTAATTTCCTTATTGGTACACAGAGCCTGCATTTCAGTCATTTTAAAAAGAAAGGAAGTTTGGTTGTGTTTACAGATGAGGGAAGTGTTCTTGTCTCCAGAACCCCAGAGTCTATTATTTAAAAGATAAATTCCCAACCTAGTAAAGTGAAACAACACCTTGGGTCAAGATAAGGAATATCTTTTCTGAATAATGCATAGCACAAACTTCTTTGCTTCTGACTTTGGTCCCAGGACTACTTTTTTCTTCCGAGGCCTAAGAGCTATTTGTTCTCTAGGGGAGTTTTTGCTCTATGCTCCTAAAGATACTTTCCACTTGATGCTTTCTTGGATCCTAGGGTTCTCTTGAGGAATCAACCATTGAACCAAGATCTCCCCAGAACTCTGAACTTCAGGAAGACAGAAAATACGAGTATCCCTGGTTTTGCACTAGACATGGCCTTCAGCTGGTCTCTGCCCCCTAGCTGGTCTCTGCCGTCTCTGAACTTGCTTCTTTGCCATAGCATGATAGTGATAATACTTACTCTGCCTATCATGTGGGCTGTTGAACGGGGGAAAGGGCTTTATTAAATATGAAATGCAGTGCAAACACAGATGTTCCTGTATTCTTATTGCACAGAAATACTGCTGGGGATAATTTTAATACCTGGAAATACTATGATTTGTATGCAATAAAAATGCTATTCTCAGTTCCTTCTCTGCTTTTTATAAAGAGTTCTAGTCACTCCTCTGAGGCTGTTTTCCCCCTTTAACCCCATGCAAGGGTAAGTATGGTAACTACTGTGTGAGACAGATGCTGGGGGGATACATAACTCCTATCTTCAAGGAGCCTACAGTTTAGCTTAAGGAAGAAGACACACACACATGAAAGGTTTATAGAAAGCAGGTTAATCTCTTTGCCTGATTTTTAACTGTTGGAATATCTCAGGTCTCTGCCGTCTTTGCTTCTCCATATTGATTCCTTCATTGTATGATCTTAGCCCCTCTGTGACTTTCAATACCAGCTTTATGCTGACGACATCCACAGCTGGATCCTCAGCCCTGACTCCGCCCTGAGCTCCAGAATCTGTATAGAAATTGTCCAAATGCAACTTACTCCTCCTTGGATGTCTACTACGCATCTGAAACTGAACCTCTCTAAAACTAAGCCCTTACTCCTCAGCCTCCTCTCCCTGTTTTCACTCATCTGTTAGTCTCCGTCACCCCTGGAAGTGGTACTCCTCACCAGTCAGTCACTTGTCTTGCTTCTTCACTTTATTCATGGATCTTTTTCCATCTGAAACTGTTTTTGTTTCCTTATACGCTTTCTGCCTGACTCTCTGAGCTAGAATGCCTGACACCTTATAGGCACTTAGTATTTGAGTGAATTGTCAAAAACAGTAACATAGAGGGAAAGCAGATAGAGATGGACATTTTTGTGATCTGGGGAAATAAAGGTAGGCTTCATGCAATAGGTTGCTAAAGCTGGCTTGTACCAATTTACAAGAGTCAATTGTCATATTTTCAGGATAAGCCAGTTGATAAATTCAGCCATCATTAAAAATTAAATAAACACAATTAAGTAAATTATGTTACAGATATAGGTAATAAATGCTCAACTTATTATTTCTTATTTACTATTTTGTTATTACTTGTGCTCTTGAGATTAATTTTACTGAATGTGAGGATGGAAATACTTTCTAACAGTGGCTATTGCTCATGTCTTCCTAACTCTATGTTCAGTCATATCACCTTGATTGGAAATGACTGTAGTGAGAGTATTTACTTTATGCAAATCAACAAATGCTATAACACAAATCAGTTTGCTGGTTTTCTGGAGAGCTGCTTGGGAAATGTTTACCAGCATACTACAGAGTCCATGTAAAAGGTGTCTTTGAAGAATGGTGGGGGTTCATATATATAAGGATGAGAAGAGGATTCTGACCAGTTGCCACAAAATAAGTGAAGTCCAAAGTGTGGAACAGCATTCATATATTCCGCAGCCATGTGATACGATAGAAGCATATATTAATACTAAATGCCCAGTGAGCGCCAGATGAATGAAATAAAAGGAAATACTTTTGGTACAGCAAAGACTGTTCATGGCTCTTTGTGAACTTTAGCAAATCTATTAAGAACCTATACAATCACTCTGAATGTGTGAAATGAAGATGCTCACAGGGAGAAAAACTTCTTTCAGCTAAAACTTACTCCTCCGGACTTCTGTGAACTGCATGAAATTAGACTGAGACTGTATCTAGGCTGTAGATTGGGAATCCCCTCAGCCCTGAACAGAAAAAACTCATGGAAAAGCTAAAGTCCAAGTGTGGAGTAAGGATGATCAGTCTGATGGAAGATCAACATGATTGACTGAATCCATAGGAAAAGTTACCATGACTTTTATTGCCAAAAAACCCATTACCATATCTGCTCTACTAACCTGAAAAAGTACGTGAATGTAGTTTTCAGTAAATTTACCAGAGGGTGTGTTTCTGGCCACAGCTGAAGTAATTAGAGATGAATTGAAACACAGCAATGAGGTAGCTCTGTACTATTGATACCATCCATACTCTTTATTATCAATTCAGTGACGCTCTTTGTGGCCTATGTGTGTCAGGGTGTGTGCTCTGCTAAATACACAGGGGTCTTGCTGTTTTTATTCTAAAAGCATCACAATTTTGAATGTAGAAATAGAGTCTTAGAAGAAGAGAGACTTGCCATCTCTCCCAATTCAAAAAGTGAACAATAAATCCAACAAAGTGAGTGGTATCTGGACCCTAATGATCTTCTGTCCTTCTTGATATGAAGACAGGTATATATGGTGTCAGGTCCATGACTACACCAAATGTCACACTCGGGGTCAGGTTCCAGCCCCTGCTGAGGTCCTAGGAGAGTGGGTGGATGAGCAGATAGCTGAAAGAACACTCCGGGGTAGGAGGCGAGGGGTGGGGGAGGGGCTGGGGAGAGGGGTGAAATGTAGTTTTATTCAGCAGCTCTCTCATCAGCAACTTATTCACAATCGCTCTTTTATTAGCAGTTCTCTTCCCAGCAGCTCACTCCCACACACAGCTGTGGCTGGCTTTCCCCTCAGGGTCAGGAATTTAACTCTCTCTCTCCTTGTGCACAAGCCGGTTCCTGGCTCCCCACTGCCTGCCGGCAAGACAGACAGCTTTGGTTCTCTCTCCTTCTTTGGGCGCCACTGTCTGCACAAGAGCCATATGGAGCCATGCCCAAGAGCTTGTACAGTGTCAGCAGGGCAGTTATACCTTCTACAGACAATAGTGGCATAAAGCCAAGTATGAGCTTACACGAACAGGTAATATAACAAGTGAAGTATGCACCTGCACCCTAAACTCACTGAATTACTCTGCTCTGGATGTCCACCTTGCCTGTTGCTTGGCCAAAATACACCCAGCTATCTTACATATGGAGAGATAGCAACTTAAATGGCAAGAGGACAGTAAGAGACCTTGACAATGATGTGAACATATTTGCTAAAGGAAAAGGAAAACATGAAGCTTTAATAAGCAATGTGAGTCCTTTGTCCAGAAGAACATGTTCAGTCTCAAAATACATTGAGAAACTGTTTTTCATCCTTTTTTTCTTGAACCCATTTGGTAACATTGACATTGCTTGGTAGAAAACGACTATATTGAAAATATTGTATTTCTTGAAGTGAGAAGTGTGAAAGTTGTGAGACTCAAAATGAAGTCACTAATGTTAACAAAATCCTGACAAATAATATTGAGGAAGGCCATGAAGAGGTGTCATGCTTATATGCCTATAATGAAAAAACTCTACAAAAACTACACGCTTGCACAAAGGCCATTGCAACCTCACAAACACAAAAATACTTCTGGGAGGACATGTGCCCAGCAACTGCCTGTCTGACCTTGGGCTGGTGTCACCCTTGTCATTGATCTTTGCATTCAAGGATAATCATTGCAAAGCACACATGTAATCCTCATTTTTTTCCTTTAAAAAAATCTGTCTTCCTTTCTCTCTCTGAATATGCACATAGTTTACATGACACATGCCTTTCAATTGCAATACTCTATTCCCAAGTAAATCTCTTTTCTTTTAGAGAGCCTCTTCATTATTTTGGTTGACAGAAGTCTAGTAGAGAAAATTATGCCATTTGTCAATGTTCAAAACAAGTATTTGCCTATACGCTCATATTAAAGCCTGCAGAATAATTTGATAAGAATGTCTTGAAATTTCCAATAAAATTTATGAAATATGATCTAAATACAGAAACTTGCCTGTTTTAAGACTGATTCAAAACTAATAAACTCATTACAAGAAAGAATCTCTTAGTGGAAATTCTAATACCTCATTTGAGTTTGGTATAATATGTAATCTGTAGCAAAATAATTAATCTATTACAAGGTGTTTTGAGTCTTGAAGATCTTTTTTTTTTTTTTTAATTTTTATTGCATTTTAGGTTTTGGGGTACATGTGCAGAACATGCAAGATAGTTGCATAGGTACACACGTGGCAGTGTGTTTTGCTGCCTTCTGCCCCCTCACCCATATTTGGCATTTCTCCCCATGCCATCCCTCCCCTGCTCCCCGCCCCCCCGCTGTCCCTCCCCTATTTCCCCCAATAGACCT
>JAPYYA010002203.1:0-14269 GCA_028533165.1 Leontopithecus rosalia
TGGTCTGAGAGAGTGTTTGTTATGATCTCAGTTGTTTTGCATTTGCTGAGGAGTGCTTTACTTCCAATTATATGATCAATTTTAGAGTAGGTGTGATGTGGTGCTGAGAAGAATGTATATTCTGTGGATTTGGGGTGGAGAGTTCTGTAAATATCTATCAGGTTTGCTTGTTCCAGTTCTGAGTTCAAGTCCTGGGTTTTCTTGTTAATTTTCTGTCTGGTTGATCTGTCTAATATTGACAGGGGAGTGTTAAAATCTCCCACTATTATTGTGTGGGAGTCTACGTCTCTTTGTAAGTCATTAAGAACTTGCCTTTTATATCTGGGTGCTCCTGTATTGGGTCCATAAATATTTAGGATCGTGAACTCTTCTTGTTGTATTGATTCTTTTACCATTATGTAATGTCCTTCTTTGTCTCTTTTGATCTTTGTTGCTTTAAAGTCTATTTTATCAGAGATGAGAATTGCAACTCCTGCTTTTGTTTGCTTTCCATTTGCTTGATAAATCTTCCTCCATCCCTTTATTTTGAGCCTTTGTGTATCCTTTCATGTGAGATTGGTTTCCTGGAAACAGCACACTGATGGGTTTTGACCTTTTATCCAATTTGCCAATCTGTGTCTTTTGATTGGTGCATTTATCCCATTTACCTTTAGGGTTAATATTGTTATGTGTGAATTTGATACTGCCATTTTGATGCTAGCTGTCTGTTTTTCCTGTTAGTTGATGGAGTTTCTTCATTTTGTTGGTGCTCTTTAGCATTTGGTATGTTTTTGGAATGGCTGGTGCTGGTTGTTCCTTTCTATGTGTAGTGCCTGTTTCAGGAGCTCTTGTATAGCAGGCCTTGTGCTGACAAAATCTTGGAGTACCTGCTTGTCTGCAAAGGATTTTATTTTTCCTTCACTTATGAAGCTTATTTTGGCTGGATATGAAATTTGGGTTGAAAGTTCTTTTCTTTAAGGATGTTGAATATTGGCCCCCACTCTCTTTTGGCTTGTAGGGTTTCTGCTGAGAGATCTGCTGAGAGTCTGATGGGCTTTCCTTTGTGGGTGATCCGACCTTTCTCTCTGGCTGCCCTTAGGATTTTCTCCTTCATTTCTACCCTGTTGAATCTGATGATTATGTGCCTTGGGGTTGCTCTTCTTGTGGAGTATCTTTGTGGTGTTCTCTTTATTTCCTGGGGTTGAATATTGTCCTGCTTTGCTAGTTTAGGAAAATTTTTGGCCTCCCTTGCTAAGTTGGGGAAATTTTCCTGGATAATTTCCTGAAGAGTATTTTCCCGCTTGGATTCATTCTCTTCGTCTCATTCTGGTACACCTGTCAAATGTAGATTAGGTCTCTTCACATATTCCCACATTTCTTGGAGACTTTGTTCTTTCCTTTTTGTGCTTTTTTCTCTAATTTTGACTTCTCGTTTTATTTCATTGAGTTGATCTTCGACTTCTGATATCCTTTCTTCTGCTTGGTCAATTTGGCTGTTGAAACTTGTGCATGCTTCATGTAGTTCTCATGTTGTGTTTTTCAGTTCCTTCAATTTATTCATATTCCTCTCTAAGTTGTCGATTCTTGTTATCATTTCCTCAAATCTTTTTTCAAATCTTTTTTCAAGGTTCTTAGTTTCTTTGCACTGATTTAGAACATGTTCTTTTAGCTCACAGAAGTTTCTCATTACCCACCTTCTGAAGTCTGATTCCGTTATTTCATCACTCTCATTCTCCGTCCACCTTTGTTCCCTTGCTGGTGAGGAGTTTTGATGTTTTGTAGGCAATGAGGTGTTCTGGTTTCAGGTGTTTTTTTTCTTTTTGCGCTGTTTTCTTCCCATCTTTGTGGATTTATCCACCTTTTGTCTGAGTAGTTGCTGATTTTTCAATTGGGTCTCTGAGTAGAGGTCCAGATTGTTGATGATGAAGTTTCTTAATATTCCTTCTAACAGTCTAGCCCCTCTGCTGTAAGACTGCTGAGGTCCACTCCGGGCCCTGCTTGCCTGGGGTACACCTGTCGCAGCTGCAGAACAGTGAGGGATGGTACCAGTTTCTTCTTCTATCTTTGTCCCAAAATGATGCCCACCAAATATCAGTCTGATCAGTCCTTTTTGAGGTGATTCTTTGGGTATATTGGGATCAGGGAGCTGTTTGAGGAGATGATCTGTACTTTATAGGAGCTCGGGTGCTGTTCTATGAGCTCCGTTGTTCATTCAGTGTTGCTAGGCAAGTACATTTAAGTGTGTTGTGGCAGAACTCATGAAACCGGTTTTTTTCCTCAGATGCTCTGTCTCAGGTAGTTAGGGCTTTATTTGTGAGTATCCGTTGCGCTGTCCTGCCCAGCTAGGAGGCAGTCCAGTCACTATTTGGCTGCCGAGGCTCTGCCCTGCTGGCGTGAGGTTTGCCCTTTTGCTGTGGGCTCTGTCCTGCTGTTTTGGCCTCCGCCCTATTGACATAGGCTCCGCCCTGCTGATGTGGGCTTTGTCCTGTTGGCATAGTCTCTCTGTTTTTGTGGGTTGTGTTGGCAATGGCTGACTGCGTCAGCAGTGGGCGGGTCCCTCAGTAGGGGTCCGAAGCTCTCGGCAATGGCAGACGCCCCTCCCTCACCAAGCTGCACAGTCATGTGTTCAGCTCTTCCCACAGTGGAACTCTCAACCCCCGGCACTCCGAATTGCCATATTGCTTGTCCCTGTGGAGGTGGGACCCTTCAAGCCTTATCACTTGGCTCCCTGTCTTTGAGTCTTTTTGGTTTTTTTTTTCTTTTTAAGTTGTAGGGTTGACTCTCTCTGCGGTGCCTCAGCCGCTGGCCGAAAGGGCACTGGGGTCTGTTTGATTTCCCGCGCAGCCACCCACTGCGCTGGTTCACAATTCACCTCCCAGAAATCTCCTGGTCTAGTTCACCATCCAAAACCCATTCAATCAGATGAACATAGCAATCTGCCCTGCCAAGTCTCAAATTGCCGGTTTAACAGGGCACCCAGACCCATGTGTTTTGTGTGCCGTGCTGCCACAGTGGCGCTGGCTGCCTGGCCGTGCCAGCGAAGAGCGCTGCCCTTCAGTCCTGCGTGCCTTTTACACCTGGGCTTTTTTCCCGCTCTGTAGGCTATAAGGATCCATCTGAAAATGCGGTGTTTGCTTACCCTCTGCGTCTTGACTGAGAGCTGCAGTGGTGAGTTGCTTCTAGAGCACCATCTTCCTCCCCCTCCCAGAAATAATTAACTCTTTTATGTCTCTTTATAAATTCTCAGAACCTCTTGGATTATGAGTATCAAAATTGCAAGCCGATCTCTGATTTCAGGAGAGTTCCCACTTGACTAAAGCTAAAAATATTAGCTTTACACAGTCACCCCAATTTTTATTTTGTTCAAGATAGTATTGGATTTAGCAAAAATTAATTAATATTTGTATAGTTATAAGGATGCTAGTTATTAGAGTTGTTACTGAAATTCAGCAGTGTATGGCTATTTTTCAACTGAATCATTCTACCATCCAACTTCTCTATGAAAAGGAAACATGGTCATGTTAGGTACTTAATATGCCATACCTAAATATTTGATGAAACAATGGAAAATTTGTATATTTTCAAAAATAAAATGGAATAATGATTTTAATCAAAGTTTAAAATATAAACTATTTTATTTATCTGAGCATATAAAATACTCTATTAAAAATTTCTAGTCTGCTTATTTTTAATGAAATTAGCCTAATATTGAAAAAAAGTCCTCTAGGAAATATTAAGTATTGCCTTGATTTTTCAAATAATAATGTCTAAAATAGTCTTGCTAGGACCTTTAATTATTTGGGGGTTATTTTCAAACAGAAAATGTCATTCCAGGGATAAGATAATATAATCAAAATAATAAATACTTAGGCAGAAATTTGTATGGCAAATTAAATAATAGTGTGCTTCTCAGTCCACTTGTGTTGCCATAAATGAAAGCCTGAGTGTGGGTAATTTATAAAGCAAAAAAGTTTATTTAGTTCATGGTTCTGCAGGCTGTATAAGAAGCATAGGGCTGGTATCTGGTGAGGGCCTCAAGGCACTTCCATTCATAATGGAAAGGGAAGGGGAGCTGGCATATGCAGAGACCACATTGCAAGACAGGAAGCAAGAAAGAGAGATGAGGGAAGTGCCAGACTCCTTTAAACGAGCAGCTCTCACAGAAACTATGAGAATGATGTGAGGATAGCACCAAGAAATTAATGAGGGATTCACCCCCTTGAGATGAATTAAGGCCCACCTGCAACATTGAGAATCATATTTTAACTTGAAGTTTGGAGGGTCAAGTGTCTGAACTACAGCAATCATGAAGTAGGTATTTCCATGTACATAATAAGAAAGCCCTGCATTTTAGGAAGAATTGAATGCAGGAGCAAAGAAACAAGCTAGTAAACACAAGGCATGAAGATGGAATAGTTAAAAGAGCAGGTTAGAATTGCCATTATGGTATGAAAAATGACTGGAAGCCAGGTAGAAGATGTATCCATGTAGAAGACATTGGGGTTTTAAAGAAGTCATTTATACATAACTTTAGGAAGTAAAAATCAGGGTTTGATAAGATGAGAATAAAAAAATACAATAGGATTTCAAATTTTGTCCTCTATCTACCTAGTATCCTTGTTGGACTTTCTTAAGAACTATGTGTCTTATAGTAGATAGCAAGCCAGACATGAGGAAGGCTGAATCCCCCCCCAAATCAGGAATGTCAGGCAACCATCAAGTGATAGTTAGATGGTTGTTATACTGTCTGTCTAAAATAATAACTGGTCACAACCAGCGTCAGGAAAAGCAGTCTCCCAATAGATAGAAAAAAATAGAAACTGGTGATCAGCAGCTTCCTGATCAGATCTCAGGAATTAGGTGAGTAGACTCAAGCATGTGCACTAAGAAGAAAAATAGTGGAGTTTAACTGGTACATGACCTTCTGAGAACATTTGACTGGTAAGGAAAGAATATCTCAAGTGAGCATACGTAGAACTCTAGTAAACACACTGCACATGTGGCCCCTCTCAAGAGCTGGAAAGCCACTGTGTGTGCAGACAGCTTACTCCAAAGGAAGACTCAGGGGAGAAGGGATGCAAACCCCGGAAGAATAACAGCATAGAAAACTCTAAGTCAAATGTCAAACTACATATGTGAGTCTCTCAAGTCACACACTTGGCCCTCTTCCAAGTGTACTTTACTTCCTTTTATTCCTGCCCTAAAACATTTCAATAATAATTGAAGTGATAATAGAACAATAATAATAGAACAGGAGTGAATAAACTTTCACTCCTGTTCTAAAACTTGCCTCAGTCTCTCACTCTAACTTTTGTTCTCTTGGTCAAATCCTTTCGTCTGAGGCAGCAAGAATTGAGGTTGTTGCACTCACAGGAATTTACCACTGGTGACATGTGCTGTTACCTTTTCTTTAGATGAGATAAGATTTAGGCTGCAACCCCTACATGTTATTGAGAATTCTAACACCTGCATGCAATTGATTTAATGGGATCATGCTGATGTTAAGCCATAAAGCTTACCAACAGGAAAGCTGCTTTCCTGGAATGGTATACATTCCTGAAGTCTTGGCTCAATCTCACTCTACTTTTTTACAATCAGAAGAATCACAGTCTGTCAGAGATAGTCTGACTATACCCCAAGAAGTGTTGCTAAAAGTTGGAGTTTATTGCTTCACATCACAGTTAATATGGTTTCCTTTGTAAGTTTTAATTACCTCTTGGCTTCACTTGAAGTGTTCCTCATACTGACTAATCAGAACTTCTGTACTGCTCATCCTTATACACTTTCAATACCCCTTGCCTTTTTCACATACAGTTTGGTTCATTTTGATTTGTCTTTTGGTGAGATAGATTTCCTTTCAATAAAAGTCTTTCCTTCTCCTCTTTGCCCACATCTAAGTGATGTCATGCCTATAAGCCCAAAACTGTGCTTGAGTTGCTATAATCAGCTTCCTTCATAACAGAGGACCCTCTCTCTGAAACTAAAGCTCCAGATAGACTTTTCTACTACTGAGGCTGAGGCTGGCTGATTGTTTTATTACACCATTTCTGTTCTTTTCCATATTCTACCTACCCATGCAGCAAGACTATATTTCTGTGCTCTCCTTGCAGTGAATCATGACATTGTAACTGAATTCTGGCCAGTGGAATAAAGGCAAAAGGAGCTGTTAAACAATGCACGACAACAACTGCAACAACACATTCTATCATCCTTCATGATCTTTCTCCCACTCTACTGGCCTACTGCAGGGGAGCTATTGGAGGACCCCAAATCTCTTGGTGATGTCAGATTTACCAGACAGAAGGTATAGGGGTCCTTGCTGACTTGAATTGCACTATGAAAGTGGAGAGAAATAAACTACCCCAGTATTAGGGCACTGGGCTTTTAGATTTGCTACCAACAGTTATTTCTGTGAATTACATAGCTTAGTACAACTCACCCAGTAGCCTGGAGCTAGACCTGAAGTTGCTGTTGGACCCTGCATAACTTACTGAACTTGTCTTAAACTTAGTTAAGTTAGCTGAAAAATAAGAAGAAATAAAGAAAGATAACATTTACTCTTTGAGCTTATGGTGATGTTATGGACTGAATGTTTGTGTCACCTTAATCTACCATCCCCTCTACTCCATGGTTTTGGGAAGAAGGGCCTTTGGAAAATAGGCCCATGAAGATGAGGCCATGATGATGGCATTATTGGCCATATGAGAAAAAGAAGAGAGCACAGATCTTTATTTTTTTCTCCACTATGTGAGAACTATGTGGAGAAAATAAAGTGGAGAACTTTATTTTTTCTCCACTATGTGAGGGAAGAAGGCAGCAATCTGAAAGCCAGGAAGAGAATGCTCTCCAAGAATCAAATCAGCCAGTAGCTTTGTCTTAGACTCCTAACTTCCCACACTCTACAGCTGTGAGAAACAAATGTTTGTTATTTAAGCTATCCAGTCTATGGTGGTTTGATATGGCAACTTGAACTAAGACAGAGGACAAATACATAATACCCCATTTTGCTAATAATATTTAGCAAAAGGCCTAGAACCTAGAACAGGTTATCAAATGTTAGTTTTCTTCATCCATTCTGCTTTCCTGGGTAAATATTCATTACACGTTTCCCTGAAATAAGAGTCAAGAATATTTACTTTATTTTTCTTTAAAATTAACAATTTACCACCACTCATAATTTACACTCTAGTGATTATATTTTTTCTCATTCCTTGCTACTGCCCTATTGCTTTTTATTTTTAATTTTGAAAATAGACTAGGAAATTAATGGAAAAAATTAAAAATATCTCTCAACTAGTCACTCATGAATAATAAAGTATCTTATAGTCAACATTACAACTTTTATCAAGAAAAAGGTACTTTATTAAACATTTTACATAATCTACATTGAAAAAACTATTTCAGGATAACATGGGATGGTGGGTGCTATCACCTTGGTTTTCCTGATGCACCTGAACTCTTAAAGATGGGAAGGTTTAGAGAGTAGACATGCTGATTAAATTTGGCTAAGCATAGTCTTTGCACTGGAAAAAAATTATTACTGCCTTTTTACTTTTTATTACATTAGACTGTGAGTAACTTGTAGATCATTGCTATTCTTTACAAGGTTGTCAAAGGAATGAGTAAGTGATAGACAGACATATAAATTTATACTTTGTTTCCTGTTTCTTTGGCTCCCATGTAACTGCATTTTTAAAAATGCTAATAAACTTGATTTCTAGAAAAATTTTAGGTGTACAGAAAAATTGTGAAGATAGTACAGGAAGTTCCCATACTCTAAATCCAGTTTACCTATTATTGAGATCTTCAATTATTATGGCATAGTTCTCAGGATTAATAAATCAATACTGGTACATTGCTATTAAATAAGACCCATACTTTTTCATTTGAATCTTGAGTGCCTTTGTTATACTCCCACCATAGTGTCTTAGTTTTTGTTGTCTTTTTAGTAATTCTTTACATTTGTCACTACAAAATGCTATATGCTCATCTTGTATATTTTCTGTCCCAGTCCTAGGATTAGTAATTATTTTTTATGGTTAGTTAGCTTACTATTACGTGGTTGCTTTATAATGTCAATGCTCTATGTACTTAAGTGTGTTTTTGTGATCGCTGGTAAAGGTCTTTCCTTTTCACATTTATCACTCCCTTCAGGACATTTTATAAGGCAGGTCTGGTAGACAAGTATTTGCTTGTGTGAAAAATGTGTTTTTTCCCCCTTGGTTATATATCTTAGTTTGTCTGGATATGAAATTCTTGGCTGAAGTTTCTTTTCTTTAAGAATCCTGAATATACACCCTCAGTCTCTTCTGGCTTCACTTCTGTTGAGCCTTGTGGGAATATGTTTTAACTGATCTGTCCCTTCTCTCTAACTGCATTTAATATTTGTTCTTTCATGACCACATTGGAGAATGTAATGACTATGTGTCTTGGTGGTGGTCATGTGCTGTAAGTATCTGGTAGGAGTTCTCTCCATTTACTGAATATGAATGTTGACCTCTCTAGCAAGGTTGGGGAAATTTTCATGGGCAATATCCTGAAATGTGTTTTTCAAGTAGCTTGCTGTCTCTTGTTCTCTCTCTCTCAGACACCAATAATTAAATAAATTAAATAAATTTTATTATATAAAAGTGTGGTCTATTAGGAGAAATAGGGGAGGGACAGCGGCGGGGAGCCGGGGAGGGATAGCATGGGGAGAAATGCCAAATGTGGGTGAAGGGGCAGAAGGCAGCAAAACACACTGCCACGTGTGTACCTATGCAACTATCTTGCATGTTCTGCATATGTACCCCAAAACCTAAAACGCAATAAAAAAAATAAATAAAAGTCATGGAGTTTTCTGAGACATTCCATTGTTATTCCTTTAATATCCATAGGGCCATTAATGATTCATTCCCCTTTCAGTTCTGATATTTGTGACTTGTATCTTCTCTTTTTTGTTCTTGGTTAGTCAAGTTTAACATTTATCAATTTTATTTATCTTTTAGAAGAATCAACTTTTAGGTTTGCTTATTTCTCTTACCATTTTCTGTTCATGAATATCTTTTATTTCTGCTCTAACTTTTATTGTTTTCTGCATGTTTTAGGTCTAGTTTTTGCTAGTTTTCTAAAGTGGAAATATTTGCATTATTTATTTTAGATCTTTCTACTTATCTAATATGTGCATTGGATGCAATAAATTTCCCTCTAATGTCTAATTTTGTTATATCTCACAAATTTTGATAAGTTGTAAATTCATTTTTATTTTGTTCTATATTAGTTCACAAATATCTAGTATGTTATACATGATGCAAAAATTGTATAGAATATAATATATTAACATACCTTAAGACTTTGTTATGTATGTTTTTTAAAAGTTTTTTTAATCTTCAAATATTTAGAAAATTTCCAGTTATCTTTCTCTTTTTCATTTTTAGATTAATTAAATTACAGTCTAAAAATATACTTTGTATCACTTCTTTAAGTTTGTTAATGTGTGTTTTATTTACCATAATATGCTCTATGCTGCTGAATATTACCTGAGAAGATTGGGAGAAATGTGTGTTCTGTTATTGCTGGATGGAATATCCCAATAAATGTTAACCAGATTAAGTTGATTGATAGTGTTGGACAAGCCAGCTAATTAATCCCTTACTGAAAAAGATATGTTGAAGTCTTCAACTATAATACTGTATTTGTCTATTCTAACAATTCTATCAGTTTTCATCTCACATATTTTAATACTCTGATATTAGGTGTATACACCTTTAGGATTGTAATGCCTTTTGGGAGAATTGAACTTTGTGGATAATCAAATTATTATATTACTGATAAAGTTATCCCTGGCAATTTTTCCATGTCCTGAGATTTGCTTTCTGTGCAACTAATATAGATACTCCTGCTTTATTTGATCAGTGTTAGTATGAAATTTCTTTCTTTATCTTCTTACACGTAACATATCCTAATATTTGTATTTAAATTCATTTCTTGAAAACAATATATAAGCCGGGTGCTGTGGCTCATGCCTATAATCCCAGCAGTTTGGGAGGCTGAGGTGGGCGAATCACCTGAGGTCTGGAGTTCAAGACCAGCCTGACCAACATGAAGAAATGCCATCTCTCTAAAAATGCAAAATTAGCCATGCCTGGTGGCACATCCCTGTAATCCCAGCTACTCTGGAGGCTGAGGCAGGAGAATCACCTGAACCCAAGAGGCGGAGGTTGCAGTGAGCAGGGATCATGCCATTGCACACCAGCCTGGACAACAAGAGTAAAACTCTGTATAAAAAAAAAAGAAGAAACACCATAATATAATGCAGTTGGCGATTCTCATTGCCTTGACTGTCTTTTAATTAGTATTTTTATATTGTCTATATAATAAGTGACTATTGACATATTTGGATTAATATCTATCATATTTTTAACTATTTCTTGTTTGTTGCACTTCCTTGTTTCTTTCCAGCCCTAAACTTTTAATGTCATCTCTGCTTCTAATTAATCATTTTATATAATTCTATTTAATCTAATTTCTTAGCATATCAAGATATTTTCTTTTTATTTTAGTCATTACCCTAGAGTTTACAATATACATTTTAACCAAGCCTATCTTCAGATGAAATGATAACTCTTCACATGAAAAAATATATTTTATTTTCTTTTATCTATTATTTTCAGATGTTTCTTCTTTATTATGTAGATTTAACTTTCAGATTCTTTTTATTTAAATCTTCCCTAAAGAACTTTTTGAAAAATTTTTTGCAAGACAGTTCTACAGGCCATGAATTCCCTCAATTTTTGTTTGTCATAGAAAGGCTTTATTTCCCCTTCCCTTTTGAAGGATAATTTTATTGGTATAGAATTCTAGGTTGAGGGCTTGTTTTTCTCCCAAAACTTTAAATATTTAATTCTACTCTTTTTTTTTTTTTTTTTTTTTTTTTTTTTTTTTTTTTTCTGGTATAGCTTCTGAAGACACATTCCGTGTAATGGTTATTCATTTAACTCTATAGATAAATATATGGTTTATTTTCTGTCTTCTGTCACAATATTACCTTTGTTTTTGGTTTCTATAGTTTGCATAGGATAGGACTCTTGTAAAAATCCTTCTTAGTGTTTTCTGAGCTTACTAAATCTGTAGTTTGGTGTTTGCCATTCATTTTGAAAAAGTCAGTCATTATTACTTCAAATATGTCTTCTGCTATTTTCTTTGGTTTCCTTCTTCTGCTATTCCAATTGCATATCTGTTCTACATTTTGAAATAATTCCACTGTTCTTGGGTCTCTACTATTTAATTGCATGTTGAAGGGTTTCCACTGAGTTATCTCAAGCTCTCTGATTCATCTCTCTGTCATATGCATTCTACTGATAATTCTATGAAAGTTCAAATTTCCATGTTTTCTTCTGTTTTTAGCTTTTCTGTGAAATCTTATTATACTTTCCATCTCTCTGAATGCCTGCTGTTACTTCTTATCCCTAGTTCTCTCTTTACACTGTATAGTCATTTTTTTTTCCTTTTTTACGTATTTGTCAAGCACCTATTATGCCAAACAATGTACCAGGAACTAAGGGTATGGAGAAAATGATCTATACACATCTCACTCTAGTATAATTTATTTTTCTGTGTGTGTGTGTGTGTGTGTGTGTGTATGCATGCACATGCACACAAGCATTATGTATTTAATTTGGAAGATGTAAAGACAAAACAAGATGACCATATGAATGCAAGCTAATGTCAGAAAGTAGTATATGTTAGGAAGAAATTGTAGTATGTTGGTTTGTTACTGAGGGAGTCTTGTGAAAGTGTACTTTATAATGTGTAATGATTCAAGAATATCATTGTGAGGGGAGAGAGATCCAAGATGGCTGATCACTAACAGTTCGGGATGGTAGCTCCCAGTGAAAGTGCAGAGAACGAGAGGATGCCACACTTTCAGATGAATTTTCGTCGCTCACAGACCAGAAGATTCCCAGTGGAGGGACCCCACATATCACCAGCGTGACTCTTGAGGCTGGCCCAGCAGTTTTGCCAGCGCCTGGGTGCAGCAGCTCTTCATGCAGAGTAAACGGGAGGAGATTCCTGGGCAGAAGAGCACCATCAGTCTTACCGCTGCAGTTTTGGCCAGCGCAGTGGGTTGCTCGGATTCCAGCACTGGGAATCAATAAACTGGGCGTCCACTCAGAAACTCAACTAGAAAGGTGGTAATTGTAAAGATGACAGATGGATAAATTTATAACAAAGGGAAGAAACCAGCCTAAAAAGGCTGAGAATACCCAAAATCAGAACCCCTCTCTGTCTACAGGGGATTACAGTTTCTTGTCAGCAATGGAACAAGCCCTGATGGAAAAGGACTGTGTGCCATTAACAGAAGTAGGCTTCAGAAGGTGAATAATAAGAAACTTCTGAGAGTTAAAAGAACTTCTTCTAACCCAATATAAAGAAACTAAGAACTTTGAAAAAATGTTTGATAAAATGCTAACAAGAGTAGACAATATAGAGAGGAATATAAATGAGCTAATGGAGTTGAAAAACATAACACAAAAATTTAGCAAAATATGCACAAGTTTGAATAGCCAAATTGATCAAGCAGAAGAAAGGATATCAGAGGTCAAAGGCCTACTTAATGAAATAAAACAAGAAGACAAGAATAGAGAAAAAAGGATAAAAAGGAATGAGCAAAGTATCCAAGAAATATGTGACTACGTGAAAAAACCTAATTTACGTTTAATAGGTGTACCTGAATGTGACGAAGAGAATGAATCCAAGCTGGAAAACACTCTTCAGGACATTATTCAGAAAAACTTTCCTAATCTAGCAAAGCAGGACAATATTCAACCCCAGGTAATACAGAGAACAACACAAAGATATTCCTCAAGAAGAGCAACTCCAAGGCACATAATCATTAGATTCCCCAGGGTTGAAATGAAGGAGAAAATACTAAGGGCAGCCAGAGAGAAAGGTCAGGTTACCCACAAAGGGAAGCATATCAGACTTACAGCAGATCTCTCAGCAGAAACCCTACAAGCCAGAAGAGAGTGGGGGCCAATATTCAACATCCTTAAAGAAGAGAACTTTTGGCCCAGAATTTTATATCCAGCCAAACTAAGATTCGCAACTGAAGGAAAAATAAAATCTTTTATAAACAAGCAAGTACTCAGAGATTTTATTACCACCAGGCCAGCTCTACAAGAGCTTCGGAAAGAAGTATTATACATAGAAATGCAATAAAATTTTTTTAAAAAAATTTATGTTTGCAATTCAAAAAAAAATAAATAAAAATAATGAGAAAAAAAAGAAAGGAACAACCAGTATTAGCCTTTCTAAAAATATACCAAAAAGTAAAGAGCATCAACACAAAGAAGAATTTACATCAACGAATGATGGATAAAACAGCCAGTTAACATCAAATGGCAGTAACCCTAAATTTAAGTCGACTAAATCCCCCAATCAAAAGATGCAGCCAAACCTAACAGTATGCTACATCCAGACACATTTCACATCCAAAGATACACAAAGACTCAAAACAAAGGGATGGAGAAAGATTTACCAACCAAAAGAAGAGTAAAAATAAATAAATAATTAAAAAGCAGGAGTTGCAATTCTCACATCTGATAAAATAGATTTCAAAGCAACAAAGATATAGTGGTAAAAGGATCAATGCAACAATAAGAGCTAATGATTCTAACACCCAGATACATAAGACTCATAAAGAGATTTAGACTCAGTGAGACAGAAAATTAATAAGGATATCCAGGACTTGAACTGGGGATGACTTTGAGCTGAAATAAAATTCTTTAGAAGAATCCAATCATTTGAAGAATTGAGGTAAAACATCCAAGCAGAGGATATGAATGAGCCTGATCTATTGGAAAAGCAGAAATAATACCCACGTGAATTGCTAGAACATAGCAAATGCAGTGAAGTATTGTATTTAAGATGAGATTTTCAGAGTACTGGATGAAGATAAAATAGGGACTTGGAAACAACGTGATTGCATTTTCCTCATAGGTAGAAGGGCAGTAACTGGGAAGGTTTAAATATGTGTGTGAGAGCTTCTGCACAGCAAAAGAAACAGTCACTAGAGTGAATCAGCAACCAACAGAATGGGAAAAATTTTTTGCAGTTTACCCATCTGACAAAGGGCTGATATCAAGAATTTACAAAGAACTCAAACAGATTTACAAGAAAAAAGCAAACAAGCCCATCCAAAAATGGGCAAAGGAAATGAACAGACACTTTACAAAAGAAGACATACAAGAGGCCAACAAACATATGAAAAAATGCTCATCATCACTGGTCATTAGAGAGATGCAAATCA
>JAPYYA010002205.1:0-14266 GCA_028533165.1 Leontopithecus rosalia
AGAAAGGAAAAGTTTTATCCTTTCTCCTGTGGCCAAATGCAGCAACATGGGGTAGCCCTTAACTAACCCTTGAATATAATTTAGGCTCTGACCAGAAACTTAACTGTTCATGCTCCATGTATACAGTATATTAATCTTCTTTCAGTCAACAGCAAAGTGCCCTTTTGTCAGACACTGGCTCTCCATCTAAATGGGAAATTATCTGCCTGATGATTCCTGTCCAAAACTCAGTGGAGACAACTGCTGTTCTACTGGAAACATCTAAGTAGGTTTATAAATTTTTTTTTGTAATAAACCCTGTTGTCAAATAAAATTATGCACTGAACGTTAATACACAAAATAGTGTTTTATTTATATAAGCTTAGTTCACATTTATAGAAAATGAAGTTGTTCAGAGGGACTCCCCCAAATCTTTAAATTAGTGGTTATAGTTGTCAGTTGTAGCCACACCAGACTTACCATCCAATTTGTCTTTGTATTTCATTTCAGTCACACAATATTAAGATAACCCTAAATCATACAAGAAATTAATATCAAATAATAGCAGCTGTCATACTGCATCCTCAGAATTCTCATCACTAAAACAGAGATGTCAGTAAAACATTGTGTAACAGTTGCTTTTTTTAGCGTGGTTTAAAATATTGTTTAAAAAAATATTTAAACCACATGGTACATATACACCAGGGAATACTATTCAGCCAAAAACTGAATGAAATCTGGTCTTCACAGCAACACGAATGTAGCTGGAGGCCATTATCCTAAGCAAACTAATGTAGAAACAGAAAGTCAAATTCTGCTTGTTCTCTTATAAATGGGAGCTAAATATTAGATACACATGGACATAAAGATAGGAAAAAGAGTGGGGGCTACAAGAGGAGGAAGGGAGTGGGGCACAAAGGCTGAAAAACTACCTCTTCAGTACTATGCTCCCTACCTGGGTGATGGGTTCAATTGTACCCCAAACTTCAGCATCACACAAGATACTCTTGTAATGAACCTGCACATGTACCCACTGAATCTGAAAGTTGAAAAAAACAATGAATGAATGAAAACAAATTTAATGAAAGCAAATTTAAATTAAACATTTGTAGAGCCCCTCTTCTGTCCTGCCATCTACAGAATCCAGGTTGAAACACTGATCTAAAAGATATCATAACCTCTTCCCTGTAGTTACCTTAGTTGGTGTTACCCCATATTAAGCCACTTCATCAGAAAGGTATACACTTGGAACATGTTATTCTGTAGAACACCATTTATAGAACTAAGGTTTAACTTTCTACTTTCCAAATTAATCAAAGGATAACAAGAAATACTATATGTAAAATATATTTTTATAAAATGTATAGTAATGACATGGCCAAACCAAGCTGTAAGTCGACTGGAAAATGTAGTCTCTAGTTGGGAGGTCTGATTGCAGCAAAAACTCAAGGAGTTCTAAATGAATAAAAGAAAAAAATGGCTATTTGAAGACAATTAATAATCTCTACCTTGAGATTATATGTTTTCTCCCCAAATTCTCCATTTGTCCAAAATCATAGCATTTACAGCTACCTGGCTTGACTAAGGAAAGATCTAATGCAGGATCCTGCATTGTTGTGATCTCTTAAGGTTGAATCATTATGTTCATGGAATAATCACCTAGATTGGTGGTAAATGAACGTTTTTCTCACTTTGGTTTTTTACTGATACATAACAGAAGTACATATTTTCAGGGTACATGTGATATTTTGATACATTTATAAGTGTAAAGATCAAAGGGCAACTGGAATGCTCAACACCATGAATACTTATCTTTTCTTTGTGTGAAGGACAAATTATTCTCTTCCAGCTATTTTGAAATGTATAATACATTACTGTTAACTACAGTTATCCCACTGATCTATCTAATACTAGGTCTTATTTCTTTCCTCTAACTGTATGTTTGTACTCATTAATCAACTTTTCTTTGTCCTGATTCCTCCTCCTTATTCTTCCCAGCCTCTGGTAACCACCAATCACTTTATTTCTTTTTATTTCTAATATAATTATGGACTCAAGATTTTCACATATTTGATATGTCTTACCATACTACAATCATTATGTTTTCAGGCTCAAATGTAATGCTCATATTAAAACAACTGACCAGCAGGAATCCCTTCAGCCTGGTTCTTGTGTTCTTTGTTAAAATTGTGGTAAAATAACATAACATAAAATTTGCCATTTTGGCCAGGTAGGATGGCTCATGCCTGTAAATCCTAGCACTTTGGGAGACCGAAATATGTAGATTATTTGAAGTCAGGAGTTGGAAACCAACCTGGTCAACATGCTGAAACCCCACCTCTACTAAAAATATAAAAATTAGCTGGGCACGGTGGTGCACACCTGTAATCTCAGCTACTTAGAAGGCTGAGACAGGGAATCACTTGAACCCAGGAGGCAGAGGTTGCAGTGAGCCAAGATCGTGTCACTGCACTACAGCCTGGGAGACAGCAAGACTCTGTCTCAAAACAAAAAAATTGCCATTTTAACCATTTTTAAGTGTACAATTAAGTGACATTAAGTACATTAATGCTGATGTGCAGCCATCACTACTATCCAACTTCAGAACTTTGTGTCCTTTTAAGTCAACCTCATTATTCCTTGAAAGATTTCCTACATATGTTGTTGAACATTTACTATTCTGGATATCTCATGTAATGGAACCATGCAATACATGGCCTTTTGTGTCCAGCTTCTTTCACTTGGCATAATGTCTTCAAGGTCCAGCCATGTTGTAGCATGTATCAGTACTTCATTGCTTTCCATGGCTGAATAATACTCTGTCTTATAGAAGACACCTATTTTATTTATCTGTTCATCAATTGATAGACTGTTTCCATCTTTTGGCTGTTGTGAATAGTACTTCTATGAACATTTGTGTACAAGTCTTTTACATCTTTTTTCAATTCTTTCAGTTATGTATACCTAGAAGTCATACAGTAACTGTATGTTTAATATTTTAAAAATTTGACAAATTGTTTTCCAAGCAGCTGCATGGTTTTACACTCACACTTACGTTCACACTACCAATGTATGAGGGTTCCAATTTCTCTACATCCTTACAAAACTTATGTGTGGTGTGAAGTGGTATCTTCTTATGCTTTTGATTTGCATTTTCCTAACAACTTATGAGGTTGAACATCTTTTTACGTGCTCGTATGCCATTTCCATAACTTTTTTGGAGAAATCTCTACCACGTCCTTCACCAAGTTTTTAATTGGGTTGTCTTTTTGTTAAGTTGTAAAAAAATGTTTATATATTAGATAGAAACTCCTTTGTCACATACATGATTTGCAAGTATTTTCTTCCATTTGGCAGTTTGCCTTTTCAGTCCTTTAGTGCTCAAAAGTTTTCAAATTTGATGAAATCCAATATATCTTTTTTGTTGCTTGTGGTTCTGCTATCATATCTAAGAAATCATTGCCCCCATCCCCAGAATTACAAATCATAGATCTGATGAGGGATGTGTCTCTAGAATATGCTAGAATTGCACTTGCCATTTCTCTCATCAAGAGATAGGGTTGATTTCCATCACCTTGAAAGTGGGTAACTTGCTTTGACCCATAGAATGTAGTAAAAAATGATGCTGTACTAGCTTTCAGCTTTGCTCTCAAAAAAATACTACCAGAAGAGAAAGTCGACATGGAGGATAACTGAGTCATCCCAACCAACAGTCAACATTGCAACCCCAGACATGAGACAGGTGCAATGGTCTTGCATGCTGGCCATCTGCCAAGTGAACAATCTACCTGAGGAACATAGAGCAGAAGAACCATCCAGATGCCTCATAGAATCACACGAAATAAAAAAAGTTGTTTTGAGTACTGTAAATGAAATATTAGCAAGACGTACCAGTTTTTGAGAAAATAACATTAAATGAATGCACCAGCCACTTAGATGTTGACAGAAGTTCTAAAAAGGGAAAGTCATGAGACTCCTAAAGAAATGTCAAATATTCCTTGATGTTTTGACTTTTTGGAGACCTACATGCAAAAGCAGGGGAAATTATGCATACAGAAGTTTTCCCAATACTCTATTTGGCTCATTTAAAATTATTTAAATTTACCTTTATTCATTTTACTAAAACTACTTCCAATTTACTCAAAATTACTTTTAAAAATTAATTATAAACAACAAACTTTTCTCGAAATGAAAAAGAGTTTTTAGATATAACTTGTAATTGAGTTAAAAGTGAAATCAAATATGAAATTCACAGATGCAGGAGATTTAAATGGATTAGAAAAGCTGTGGCTTCACGAAAGTCTCTTTAAGAGACTTCTCCAGGGCATATAATGATAAAAGTTAATAGAAATGTCCAACATGGTTTTCAGAAATAGCATTATTTAAAACTGTTAGTATTAAACTTTAAGGCTCTACAGTACCAAGTTGTTTTGACTTATGTGAAGCAACCTAAAAGCATAAGTGTACCTAAAGAATGTCAAAAATTATAGACTTCCTAGCTATAATTTTTCCCCTTCCCCCACAAAGAAAAGGGGGATGGGCATTATAAGGTTCCTCAACAGAATTTTATTTGAAAGTTAATGTCATTTCAAAATCACTTCTCTGCATGACTCAAAAGTGAAAAGGCTGTACTTCATGTTAATATTCTTCAAAGCATTGTTTTAAATTCTATTTGCTTGTGCTAAGAAAGACAATATTAAGCCACAGTAAAGTGTTCTGTTCCAGTTGTACAGATCTGTTACTTGCAACATGTCACAGAGAAATAGAAAAAGGGCTATTGAAATCTAATAAAGAACTGCAGTGCTTAATAAAAAATAGGGTTTTTCAAAATGTTATTGGTAAGCTCACAAACTAAAAGGTCCCTGTAGAGACTTCTGCTTAGTTCTTAAATTACTTTTAAACTCTAGACTTGAAAAGAAATAGAATCAAACCCCTACCTTTCAAAACTTTTATAAAATATCAGTGAATATCTTCATATGGCATCCTTCAAGGATTCCTCATTCTATATACTGTATTTTCAAAAACTCAAGTAAATAACAAGCACTATCTTTAAAATAACTTAAAAGAAACAAGTGCGCACTACTGCTTCCTGGTACAGAGTTTAATATTAACTTCCTGTGCCAGAAACCACCTCAAAGATCTTCAGAAAAGAATACCAAAAAGTTACTATATGCCTCAATATCACCTGTTATTGTCAGGTTTTTCTGTAACAACTCTCTTTAAATCAAAAGAAAAATGCAAAGCAAAAATAAAATTAAAACTATTTAATATTTCAGTTTTAACAGCTTCATCAGCAAACAAACATAATTTTAGTTATTTTTAATATGAAATATTATTGAAAAGTATAATGAAATGTTTAAATTAAAAATATTTAAGTATATCAAATATTTCCCCAGAAATCTTGAATAGACTGAAGTAGCATGCATTCCTCAAAATATACAATCTTTACTCTTGTTGCTGTGGTAGAAATGATGCCAACACCCATATATCCATCCAATATTAGATGTCAAAAATATTATAAATCCACTAAATCAAAGCCGTTTCCTAAACACGGAAAGAAAAAATTCTTATATTCAAATTTAAAAGACATTTATTATAAAATACTAAAAGATGAATTATTTTTTTTCTCTATTAGACAGTCTAAAAAGGAATGTGAAACTTATGGATGGGGGCCGAAGATCCCATACTGGCTAAAGTTTACTCCTTGAGCAGTTTGAAAAATAGAAAGAGCACAGCCTTTGGAGGCACTAAGTCTGGGATCAAATCTTGACTCTGCTACTTAATGACCATAAAACCTGGAGCAAGAACACTTAGCCTCCCTGTGCCTCAGTCTTCATCTTTAAAATGAGGCAATACTACTACCACTTTCACTAGGTTCTCACAATTAATATAAAAAAGCTGTAATATTATTATACTAATTCATTTAATTTTCTTTAATTACTATAATAATTAAAGGACCAAACTAACATACAGGACAGGACATCGATGGCATAATATTTGGAAGGTAGGTGATCAGAACTAAAGTGTTCTAAAGTCTTTGTATCATTTGGAGAAAAGATTATGATATTTAGATTTTGTTAAGTGTGTATGGCAGAATTTAAAGAGTTTTCACACTGACTGAGGGAAAAAATAAGAAGAAAATAAATTAACAGATAAAAAATGCATTCAATAAAAAAGGAGAAAAATAAAATGTTTAAAAGTAAAACAGAGCAAAATATGGATAAAAGCCACAAGTTCATGTATTTCATTGGTCACAATGTTCTAAGTAGTTTAGATTTGACATGTAAAAAACAAAGAGAGATGGATTTAATATTTTTAAAAAGTTCAGCTCTGTGCCTCAGGCATATATAAGCAAAAGGAAAGTGAGAGTAGTGATAGACTTTAGGACAAAAATTATTATTAAATATGGAATCATTTTACAGTGGTAAAGTGTTTATTTACTTACAAGATTTAAGAATTCCAAATTTATATGCGATTCATCTAATAGCTCAAAATGTACAAAGCAAAAATAAATAGAGTTGCAATAGCCAGAATAGGTTCTGAGTGACTCTGGAGTTACCTTATGGTCAGATAACATTTCTGGACAAAAAAAAAAGATAAAAAATTTAAATACAGTAAGTATATAGTGGTTCAACAAAATACACATTTTTAAGCACTTAAAACGAGGTAGGTGGACTGAGGTGCTGGTGACACAGTGATAAAAAATTAGTTTCTATAAGAGTTCATGATCTATCATGAACACATGTAATACATTATAATGTGATATAAAAAGTATAGTTTAATAAAAGTATGCTCAAATTGTTATAGGACTAAGAAATGAGTTGACTGTCTAAATCGAAGATTTCCAATGATAGTTTTGTCAAGATGAAACCTTTCATGATCCACTTCCCTGTTTACATTTCTGTATTATTTCCTGCAAAGTTTTTATCAACCCAAATGCCTAGGTATAGGTGAAGAGCAAATAACTGTAATCTGGATAAGAAGTTCTCAAACCGCTGTTTAAGTGTGTTCTATAAAAAAATTTTAAATTCTTTGTTTACATTCAGATAAAAATGTAAAGGAATTAATATAAACATATTTTCAATAATCTATGACCATCTTCTAATTTAGTAGCACTGGGTAAATTATTCGCAAGTAGGACCAAATTCATATGCTATATTCATGAAAGAATCACAATAGTTCAAATAGACAAAAGCCACAGAAAAACTGAACACTCACACACTACAAAGTAGAATAATAATGCAGAACTCAATCATGCATACTAATAGCACCATGTTAATATTTTTTGGATTTGTTTTTTGTTTTGTTTTGAGATGGAGTTTCGCTCTTGTTACCCAGGCTGGAGTGCAATGGTGCGATCTCGGCTCACCGCAACCTCCACCTCCTGGGTTCAAGCAATTCTCCTGCCTCAGCCTCCCGAGTAGCTGGGACTACAGGCATGCGCCACCATGACCAGCTAATTTTTGTATTTTTAGTAGAGATGGGGTTTCACCTTGTTGACCAGGATGGTCTCGATCTCTTGACCTCGTGATCCACCCACCTCGGCCTCCCAAAGTGCTGGGATTATAGGCGTGAGCCACTGCGTCCAGCCATATTATGTTAATGTTTTAAGAAATTGCTTCATTTAGCAAGCAGCATCATTGATTGTTAATATGAATGGTTTAGTTTCACGGGTTTTTTTGTATTTTTATTGTTAATTTATCATGGTTTTACAGTTTCCTAGCTCCTACAAAAAAGGAGTGTAAGCCCACTTTGGTATTACTATATTTTTCATTACATTCTTAATAAAAATACTATTTCAACGCTGAGGCTATCCATGAACATTTTGAGAAAAGTGTCCATACATTGTTTAAATTTGAAAATATACATGTTAGGGCCAGGCGCAGTGGCTCACGCCTGTAATCCTAGCACTTTGGGAGCCGAGGCGGGTGGATCACAAGGTCAAGAGATTGAGACCATCCTGGTCAACATGGTGAAACCCCGTCTCTACTAAAAATACAAAAAATTAGCTGGGCATGGTGGTGTGTGCCTATAATCCCAGCTACTCAGGAGGCTGAGGCAGGAGAATTGCCTGAACGTGGGAGACGGAGGTTGTGGTGAGCCGAGATGGCGCCATTGCACTCCAGCCTGGGTAAACAAGAGCGAAACTCCGTCTCAAAAAAAAAAAGAAAGAAAAAGAAAATATACATGTGAGATGTAATATTATGCAGCTTTCTAAAGGACAAGTTTGTGATTTGTATCAGTTCACAGAATTGCACATTTGAAATAACATTAAATAAAAATAACAGAAATATGATTTCATCATCACTTCTTTGTCTAAGGAGTGCTTGTGTGACAAAGTGTTAGTATTATTAAAATAAGAGCGCTTATAAATCGAGAAAAATAAATATTAAGAAAAAGCAAATTATACAAAGAATGTATGAAAGAAGAAATACATATGATCAAAAACATACAAAAAATCTCAACCTCCTCACTAATCAAAGAAATAAAAACTCAAACAATAAAATAATCATTTTTCATCAAATACTCTATAAACGATTTTGGGTACTTTTTAATGACAATTTCCTATGTTGTCAAGATTTCATGGAAACAGACATACATTTCGTTGTTTCGTGGGCTAGGAAACCGTGGGATATAATTACACAAGCTTTATCGTATTAGCAATACATGTGTAAAACCTTAAAGGAAATATTCTTTGATCCAAGAAGCCTATGTATATAGACACTTCCCTAACCGGTAGCCATGGCTCACACCTGTAATCCCAGCCCTTTGGGAGGCCCAGGCAGGCGGATCATCTGAGGTCAGGAATTCAGGACCAGCCTGGCCGACGTGGTGAAACCCCATCTCTACTAAAAATACAAAAAAAAAAGCAGTCGGGCATGGTGGCGGGTGCCTGTAATCCCAGATACTCAGGAGGCTGAGGCAGGAGAATCATTTGAACCCAGAAGGCAGAGGTTTCAGTGAGCCGAGATGGTGCCATCGCACTCCAGCCTGAGCGACAACAGCAAAACTCTGTCTCAAAAAAGAAAAGAAAATCTGCCCTAAGGATGTAGCACAAACACAAAAATGTCCAAAATAGTACTGGAAACAATCAGAAGTCCAACAATAAGTTAGTTATATACATTATGTAGCAACTATACAACAGTTTGCTTTAATTTAATCATTTTAAATTATATTGGAATTTTGATTTTGTGACATAGAAAAATATTCATGAACATTGCCTCTGTTAAAATAAAAACTTTAGACAAATTAAATGTAACAGAGTTTAGTTGAGCAAAGAATGATTTAAAAGCTGGGCAGTCCTCAGAGCCAGAGTAGGTTCTGAGTGACTCTGGAGTTGCCACATGGTTGGATAATATTTCCGGACAGAAAAAAGAAAGTGACATACAGAAAACAAAAATGACGTACAGAAACAGCTGGATTCGTGTTACAGCTTGTCGTTTGCCTTATTTGAACATGGTATGAACAGCCGGCTGCCTGCGATTGGCTAAAACACTGGATTGGTATAAGAATAAATTACAGTCTGTTTATACATCAAGTTAACGTACAAGGAAACCTTTAGGCCAAACTTAAAATATATACAGAGGCAGTTTTAGGCAAAACTTAACACTATATTTTTTAAATCAGGTTACAAAAGCATGTGCAAATCTTACAAATTAATAAATTATATATGTTAGGGCACACATGTATCTATATAAACATATACAAAGAATAGAATAAATAGCAATTCTCTCTGGTCATTGAAATTATAAGTGTTTTTATATATGTATTGTTTAAAATAAATACAATAAAAATAGCTATTTTTTATTTAATAAAAAAAAAATCTATACCTTAACAGTGACCTAAAATAAAATTCTGAGAGCTGGAAAAGATTTTCAGTTTTTATTACCAGATTTCATTTTTAAGTAGGTTAAACTCCTAATAAAATGAAACTCAAAGACTCCTTTCAAGTTATTTCAGGACTCTGTCTGCTTCGTTGAAATTGAATTTATGTTAATTTGTAAACGTGCCACTCAATTGTTCCAAAGCATAATCTAGATCTAAGATTTTTCAAAGCCACTGGCTACACTGCCTATCTTCAATGTTTCCTCCACAGCACTTTGAACATAGCAAACACTGAGTGAATACACATCACATAAGCCGTGTTGGTAGTTCGGCCCCCAATCATCATGTCCCTTGGTTTATTACAAGAATACCCAAACTTAACATTTTGTTCCAGGAGCCCTTTAAGCAACCTCTGTTAGAGACAGTGAAATTCACAAAAATAGCATCTGATTGTGTATTCTGAAAAAAACTGGCACATTAGCTAAGAACGGTGTTGCATAAACATATTCCTATAGTGTTTTTGGTAGACAGGTAAACTTATTCATCTGCCTTCAGTGCATTCCTGAAAAATAAAATTTAAAAGTCATCATTCTCAGCAAACTGACACAAGAACAGAAAATGAAATACTGCGTATTCTCGCTCATAGGCAGGTGATGAAAAATGAGAACACATGGACACAGGGAAGGGAGTACTACACAGTGGGGTCTATTGGGGGGAGCCGGGGAGGGATAGCCTGGGGAGAAATGCCAAATGAGGGTGAAGGGGAGGAAGGCAGCAAAACACACTGCCATGTGTGTACCAATGCAACTATCTTGCATATTCTGCACATGGACCCCAAAACCTAAAATGAAATTAAAAAAAAGTCACTAACTTAAAGTGTTGCATTTTCTTATAGTTTGAGCATTAAAATGTTAAGAATGAAGTAAGCTTAGAAGTTTTCTGTTCTTTAATATGTAAATTTCAGCTAACAGCAATCGTCTGCAGGCTGCTGTTGCCCTTAATATTTCAACTTCTTCATGCTGAGTTCTTTAAAATCCATCCACTTTTCAGAACTGCTTTCTCATTAAATATGAACCTTCCTAACTACTAAGTAATAAACTCTTCTCCTCTTCGTAGGGATTATGGAGGAGGAGAGGAAACTCAATAGATTTTGAACAACAAATTATTAAAATATTCTCTTGTTGCAAAATCTATTTTTCAAAAAGTACATGGAGAGGTTAAAATTAATGCATTTTTGTTTTCTGTTGCTCAGCATATATGTCATTTGGATGTTGCTTCTTCTCTTGTTATACATCCCACAACATCCACTGTCTAGTCAGTAAAAACTCTGTGGTTAGATCAGCTTCACAGGAGATAGAGAGTGTCATGCTCCTTTGATGAATTAAAGATAAAATATCTTACAACCCCAAAAATAGTGTAAAAGAAATGGACAACTATAGTAATAAGATACCTTTCTTTGCTCTGCCATCTTCCTACATTTGAATTAGGGGGTAATAATGTTTTGTAACTTTAAGTATCAAATAATACATATACATTCCTCATTTATTTCTTTCTGCCTTGTTCAGGCAATAGTAACTTTAGTTTAGCCCTATGTGACTTTACACTAGCTTTCCCTGAATTTTCACTTAAAAAGAAAAAAAATGAATATATACTCAGTTTAGCAACCATAACTTCCTGATCCTCAAGATAACATTTTTCATCAATCAGAATCATCCATTAATCAACGAAAAAATTAATTGACATCTAGATGCCATAACTTTTCTTAGTTATATAAACTTGTTACATGCTCTGCCTGGCATGATGATTGCTCAGTAGAAGTTCATGAAATGAATGAATGACATAGAATGTATAATGCTAGTAGCATCCCCTAACACACTATGTCACATTGAGTGTGAAAGGTACATAAGACACAATCCCTGTTTTCCACAGACTAAGGGGATTAGCAGAAATAGAGAGGAATGAATGAGACAAAGTGGTGGCCTAAAGGGGTACAATCATTTCTGCTGAAACTTTCAGAGGGTTGGGGAAGCTTGGGCTAAAGCTTAAAAGATGAGGAAAAATTCACCAAGTGAGATGGTCCCTGACCCCCTCAAAGGAACTTGTGAAGGGTGGAGGGCTCGTTTTGCTCAGCTGCAGAGCTCAAACCCCCCATGCATGAGGGGGAGTACACAGGTGAATGGGTATAGGAGCCAAAGCAAGTACCTTTAGGGGCCAGCAGGACCAAACTCCATACTGGCCTGTGGCAATTCTAGCAGTTGCCCCTCTAGAGTCCCAGAGGGTGTATATTACAAACAGTGCCCTTTTAGCATTTGTCACCCACTGATGGCTAAGTGTTAACCAGCTCAGTAGAGAGTCAGGGTATCATATACCCAGTCCTCTAGGTACCCAGGTTCTTGTCCAGTGTCCAGGAAGAATCAGGTCACACAGACTTGAAGGATGGTGAATGTGAAGGTTTTATTGAGTGACAGAGGGGGCTCTCAGCAGAAGGGGAGCTGGCAAGGAGATGGTGTGGGAAGAAGGTGATCTTTTTCTAAAGCCCAGTCATCTCTGGCCAGGCTCCTCTCTGAAGTCATGCTGTCTGAAGTTAAGTCGTGCCTATCTGTAGTCTTGAGTGGTCACTTGCTGCTTCTCCTCTCAATGCTCAGCCATTTGTCTCTCTGCCAGCTGAGGTCTGGGGTTTACATGGGCACAGGATAGGGAGGTGTGGTAGGCCAAAAAGCAACATTTGGGCACAAAAGCAGGAATGCTTGTGTTCATTTAGGGCCGCAGGTCCAGGCTGGAGGGTGGAACCCTCACCCACCCCCCTGCATCCTGTCCGTATCACAAGAGGGGTCAGAAGGACACTATAAGCAGAGAAAACAACACGTGCAAAAAGCAAGGAACCTGAAAACTATTTGGCAGTTTCAGATATAGTTAATCATACACTCCATCTACAACCCAGAAATTCTCCCCTAGGTATTTACCTAAAAGAAATGAAAAAACAAGCCCACAAAAAAAAAGACTTGAATAAAAATGTGTATGGCTGCTTTATTCATAATAGGCAATACCTGGAAACAACTCAATGATCATCATCACCTAAGAATAAAGCAAACTGACTGAGCAATATTCATACAATGGAAAGTACACAATTGTAAAAAAAGAACAAACTCAATTCAGTCAATGCAGATGAATTTCAAAAACATATTGAGCTTAAGAAGCCACACATGAAAGAGTAAGTACTGTATGATCCCACGTATACAAAGCTCAAGAACAGGCAAAAGTAATCAGTGGTAATAGAAATCAGAACAGTAGTTTTGACTGGAGGAGGATACATGGGAACTTTCTGGTGTGATAAAAATGTTCTAAAGCTTGATATTAGTGGAATTACAGAGACGTACACATTTATCCAAAGTCACCAAATTGCCATTAAGCTCAGTGCATTTCACTGTACATAAATTTTGCCTGAATAGAAATAGTAAGCCAAAAAACTAAATGAGGCAATATTGAAACAAATAGCAAACAAATGTATGGTGGCCCAAAAAACATAAAGTATGGTGTAGGAAACCAGAATGTGCTACCCCAAAATGTGCCTCTTTAGTGTAAGGATTATTTTAAGAAACAACAGACAGAGGAGAAGCTCTGAAAAAAGAGTAAAAGTTGTATTTGTAAGGGTGTGTCCCTCTCTATACCATAAAGAGAACAATGACTAAATCATTAGACACTCATCAATGGAGAAGGCATTAACAAAACCTTACTTTTATAACAGTACTTTTCCAGGTCACCCACTCCCAAACTGACCTCCCCCATACCCTTCTCTTGTTTCAGCTGAGGATAGTATTTAAACCCTAATTCTAAACCACTTCTCGGATATTTACTCATTTTTTCCTAGTCATCTCCCATGTATACATGAGATACACATGTTAATAAACTTCTGTTTGTTCTTTTCCCATTAATCAGTCTTTTGTTACAGGTGTCCCAGCCAATGAACCTAAGATGAATAGAAGAAAGATATTTTTCCTCCCCTGTAATGGAAAACTGCAAGTAGTTCAGCAGCAGTGGAGCATAGTGTTTCAGCAGGGAAGCCACAGGGGTTGAGCCTGGAAAGGCAAATAGTGTGAAACTAGAGTGAAAATATTTTAATTTTCTGACTAGAGAAAACTGGAACCTGAATTAAGGGGCAAGTTTTAAAAGTTAAAAGGTAAGTGAAAATACAGAGACCTTCAGAAATACTTAGAGACTTATCCCTTTAAGTGTAAATATGGATGAAACTCCTTAAAACCAGTTCTTTACATTCCAAAGGATTGTAAAAGAAAAGGCAGTAAATGGTTTCTCCCTGGCTCATGCGCTCCCTCCCGCCCCCCCATCCAAGAAGTCAGATTGAGAAAGTAATAAATATGCTACCACCCAAAAAAAAGCCCACGACCAGAAGGAATTACAGCCGAATTATACCAGAGGTAGAATGAGAAGCTGGTACTATTCTTTC
>JAPYYA010002206.1:0-14265 GCA_028533165.1 Leontopithecus rosalia
ATGATGATGCTGATGATGGTGATGGTGATGGTGATGATGGTGATGGTGATGATGGTGATGATGATGGTGATGATGATGATGGTGATGATGGTGATGGTGATGATGATGGTGATGATGGTGATGGTGATGATGGTGATGGTGATGCTGATGATGCTGATGATGGTGATGATGATGGTGATGATGATGGTGATGATGATGGTGATGATGGTGATGGTGATGATGGTGATGCTGATGGTGATGATGATGGTGATGATGATGGTGATGGTGATGATGGTGATGATGATGGTGATGGTGATGATGGTGATGGTGATGATGGTGATGATGGTGATGGTGATGGTGATGATGGTGATGGTGATGATGATGATGGTGATGATGTGATGATGATGATGATGGTGATGGTGATGGTGATGATGGTGATGGTGATGATGATGATGGTGATGATGTGATGATGATGATGATGGTGATGGTGATGACAGGGATAGTGATTATAATGATGATGGTGATATGATAGTGATGGTGATGCTGATGATGGTGATGATGACGGTGATGGTGATAATGGTGATTACAGTGATGGTGATGATGGCAGTGGTGAGGGTGCTGTGATGGTGACGATGGTGATGATGGTGGTGGTGAGGGTGTTGTGATGGTGGTGATGATGGTGACGATGATGATGGTGATGGTGATAATGGTGATTACGGTGATGGTGATGATGGTGGTGGTGAGGGTGTTTTGATGGTGATGATGGTGATGGTGATGATGGTGATTATGGTGATGGTGATGGTGGTGGTGAGGGTGTTGTGATGGTGATGATGATAATGGTGATTATGGTGATGATGATGGCGGTGGTGAGGGTGCTGTGATGGTGATGATGATGGTGATGGTGATGATGGCGGTGGTGAGGGTGTTGTGATGGTGATGATGGTGATGGTGATGATGGTGATTACGGTGATGGTGATGATGGCGGTGGTGAGGGTGTTGTGATGGTTACAATGACAATGATGACAGCCATATTTTCTTAAGCACCAAGTACATGTTAGGTACCCATTTGATTCTCACAAACATTGAGAAAGGTAAATGGCATGTCCTCCCTCCATGGAGGAGCAAACCCAGACTCCTCAACCTTAATGTTCACCAGAGTGGATACAGAGCTAGAGTCAAGCCCGAGGCTCAGGCTTGCCTGCCCCTGCCAGGCCCCACCACCAAGTGGAGGTGCAGGGCTGGACTGTATGAGCCCTGGTCATCGTTTGCTGAATCCTCTCAGCAAGTCTGTTGTGGATGCCACTTTACAGATGAGGAAAGTGGGTCCCAGAGGGTCTCAGTGACTCAATAAAAGTCAAAGCTCCACCAGCAAGTGGCAGGTCTGAGGGGCAGCATTACGTCCCAGAGCTCTGGAGAGGCAGGCAGAGGTCTGGCCGCTTGGCAACTGTGAGCCTCCATGTCTTCATCTCATCTGTCATTACAGCAGTAAGAGTCAGCCTCACCATCTTAGAGGTGCCCCAGATGACCCACGGAACGTCAGGCACCCTCCAGGTGCTCGGTAAATCCCGCAGCATCTAGCCAGTCCCAGAAGCAGGCTCCGGCTCCCAGTCCTGGGCTCCTGCCCTGTGCTGCCCTTGCCCCTCTGGCCAGACCTCCATGACCATCAGTGGACTCAGGTCGTGGCCTGGGAAGCCGCAGATCTGAGTGGGGAGAAGTGGTGAGGGGTGGGTAGAGGCCAGGCCCCCTCCAGCACCCCCACCAGGACAGCCGTGCAACAGGGAGATGGCGAGGGACTCCCAGCCCAGCAGAATTAGCTCATTATCATTTCTAATACGGATCAATACTCTTCAGGCAGCTGACAAAGCTGGCGGCTCTCCGTTCCCTTCCTGCCCTCCAAATGGAAAAGACCCCCTAAGCCACGCTGGCCTGGGGCTCCAGCCCTGACCCCTCCTCAGGCCTCTTCTCCACATTGGCCTTAATGGAGTCGTGGGGAAAGATCCAAGTGGATAGGTCCTCACTGATCACCTCGTGTCCCCTCCACCCCACTGACATTCTGCCAGCCCCTCCCCCACGGCCAGCCAGGCTAATGGGGGTCTTGCCTCCTACGCAGGTGGTCGGGTCGGGGGGAGCTCATGAAAGCCCTGATCACTCTGCGGCCCGGGGCCTCCGTCACAGCGAGGGGCTCCAGCACCGCATATGCCGCCCGCCCGCCGGCTTTGTCTTCAACAATAAAACAGCGTTTGTCTCTCGCCTCAGCCCCGTGTTCCATTTATCAGGCCTGGCACTGATCATCTGCTTCCCCGTCGCCAGCCCGACTTGGGGGATAGACAGAGGCAGACGGATGCGGAATTACCGTGGTCAGATCTCCTGGGCCAGAAACAAAACCACTTTACACCCCTCCCGAAGCCTTTCCACCACCGCAGACATACAAAGGGGCCAGGAAGGCAAAGGGGCAGGACCCCAGCAACCAAGGGAGCTCGTCCTTCCCCTTGTAAGAGCCAAGGAAGCTGCCACGTGGAGCTCCCAGGCCGCGCTCCTTTGGGAAGTCGCCGGCAGTGACTGAAACTCAGTTTCCTGTCAGGGACACCTGCCTTGCAGGGCTGTGGTGAGCACCCACAGAGAGAATAAAACAGGGTCTGCAGCTGAGCCTGGCAGAGAGCGGGTGCTCAGTGAGCGGCAGTTGACACCACTGCCTTTAACAGTGCAACCGTCCACGGCCGGGCACGGCATTCAGCATGTGCCACGGGAAATGTCAGTGACAGTCCAAACCCTTGCTCGTCCTCAGCCGTCACCCCTAGAGCTGCCATCTGCAGACGGTGGACAGCTCAGGGTGGCCGCACAGGTCGGCCCTGCCTTTTTGAGGGGCTGCAGGACTGCCACAGAGCTCTGCGTGGATTGATGGCAGAGGTCCCCAGTGGCTCTGCACAACATCTCAACAAATGTTCCTGGACAGGCGACCAGGGCTGGAAACCGATCAAACACCGTAAATACTGCGCACCCAAGGCCGCGCCTACACTAGCACACGGGGAGTAAATAGCAGGCCCAGGGTGGAAACACCCGGGAATGACTCTAGCTGAGTAATTTACGCCCTTGTAAAACCCGATGAGATCCCAGCTAAGTGACTTCGCAGACGGGCAGGCTGCTTTTGGAGAGAGAGGGTCTGAATGAGCAGCCACCACAGGCATCCAGGGGACCTCCGTGTGGCCATCATCTCCCCTCTGATGGGGCGGGCCTGGGGCCTGGGCCACCCATCAGGCTCAGTGGGATAGCATCTTGGGGACCCAGGCCACCCAGGGGTGGTGACCTCCTTTAGCATGCGGTGGCAGGTGCCCTGCAGATGCATCCTACCCAGGCGGGATGGACCCCGCCATCCATAGCCCCTGGGGTGCAGCAGGCACAGCCTCTTGGCGCATTTCAGTCTAAACATAGGCGCAAGTCCAGTCAAGGCCTCGGCCAGGAGCCCCCATGCCCGCCAGGGCTGGCATCACACATACCCATCCTGGGCAGGGGCCACAGCAGGTGGACAGCATGGGCCTGGGGCAGGACAGCTCCTGACCCAGGATAAGGACCGCAGTGACCAAGTCAGGATGGTGCCACAGGCCTGCCCTGCCATGCCAGCCCTGCCAGGCCGACCGCAGTTAGCAGGGTCTCTTGGAGGTAACCAGGGCTACAGGAAGGCTGGACACAGCCCAGGCCACGGGGCAGGCACCATTCAAGAGCAGCCAGCCACCGAGTCCTCCCACAGAAGGGCTTATGCCACATCCCCACATGCTCCCCGGCTGCTCCCTCTCAGCCCCCAAAGGGGCTCTGCCCCCGGTGCCCGTTTCCTCATGGCCCATGTACCCTGAGCACAAATCCCAGCACTGCCCATATTAGCTGAGTGACTTGAGTGAGTAATATTAGCCCAGCCTCAGTTCACTCCTCTGTAGAGGACACAAACAACAGTGCCTCCCCTGACCCCCCCATGGGGGTGAGGACCCCATGTGAGAGCGAAGGTCAGTGCCCAGCACAGCCCAGGAAATGGCGAGAGGTGCTCTGGGAGCCACCTGTAGCTGCTGGCCAGGCAGAGGTGGCGAGGGAGGGGTGGGTGAGGCTCAGGGATCTGGACCTGTGGGAACAAGGGCTGCACTGGGACCCAGGCTGCGGGCACCCCCTCCCGCCACATTGGGCAAGGCACTCCACCTCTCTGAGCTCCCAGGGAGGCCCTGTCTACCCATCCTCACAGGGACACCGGTAGGATCTGATCACGCCACCCCACTCAAGCCCTCTGGTAGCTTCCTAGTATTTCTAGAGTCAAGTCCAAGGCCTTTCCACCAGCGCCCAGCCTCCTGCCACCACCAAAGCCTATGCTCCCATCACCTTGAGCAAGGTATTCTTCCCAAGCCATTCTCCTTCCCCATGCCTGCCCCTAGAGTCACCTAATCCTCCAGCTCTGCCTAGTGAATTCCCTATTGATACTGCAAGACCCAGCCCAGATGGCCCAACCTCTAGGAAACTGTCCGTCGTTCTCAAAGCAGCGCTAAGTCACACCTTCCTCTGAGCCCCACAGTAGCCTTGGCTTAGTCAGAAAGGAGACCAGCATGACTTACCCCTTTCCAGGAACTACTTTCTGTTCTCCACCCGCAGCTATTGCAAATCTGCCAGGTTAGTGCGCTGTGACCCCACCGCCCTGGCCCCAGCTGAGTGATCCTGAGGGAACTACCTGATTCAGGCTGGGCCCATCAGATCAGGTCCAGGGATACTAGAACTCAAACTAGGAAAGAGAAGTCAATTTCTCTCTAGCGGCCAGAGTGTAAGGTGCAAAATTTGGGAGCCTCCAGCCACACATTTGCCACATGTAGAACAAACCAGTGAGCGCTGAGGCTTGACCTGGGAAGGAGACTTCTGGGCCTTGGCTCTGCTGACCCCTGAATCCCAGCTGCCTCCTATCCTGGGGGTCCAACCATCCTTAGATTCTGCAGGATGCCCAGGTCTCATCCAGCAAATCCCTCAGCCCCAGCTACTGTGAGAGTTTCTGTCACTGTCAACCTGTGAGTCCCCAGCCCTGGAGACAGTGATGGTCTCAATCAGGCTGATGGCCCCACAGGGGGCAATTGGTTCAGCCCCTAAAAACAGCTTGGCTGCAGAGCCCCCATTCACACGGGCTCTTGAACCAATTAGATATTTCTATTTTTTAATTTTCTTTCTTAAAGAAGACCCCCCCCAAAGTTACCCGAGCATCAGACCCCGGCATCCTTCTCTGACCACTGCAGCCTGTGAGCCTGCAGGGCAGGCTTCTGTCGGTGAGTCTCTCTGGGCCATGCTCAGCATACAGGAAATGCACAGGAAGCGAGGACACAACCCCACCAAATCCCCGGGTCCTGCGTCTCATAACTAATTTAGTGCTTCCCAGCCGGCCTCCTTAATAGCACAGGCACGGCGCGTGCAGAGGGAAGAAAGCACTCAGCTGCTGCACCTGCAGGTCGGTTCTGTCTGTCTTCCAACACAAGCCTGTTGTTAGCAAGGGGCCAGGCTGGCTCACTGTGGCACCTCTGTGTCCCCTGGGCCCCACAGGGGCCATCTCCTCCAACCACTGTCTAGCATCCAGGAAGAACTGCTGGGTTTGCCCTGAGAGCCTGGGCCCAGGGAAGTGACCCCTCCTGGTTCAGCAGCCACTGCCACGGGGCTGTGCGGCTGCACAGAGTGATGAGGAACCAGTGGCCGTCACCCTGTCCCCGGCACCACTACAACGAAATGTCGGGGTCGTCAGAGTTCCTGCGCTACATCCAACACGTGTCTGCTGCCCCAACTTCTCTAAGACAGTATTAGCCACACAAAATGAAACAGAAATGGGAGTAAGAGCCCGACTATCTGGGAACTGGGAGCAGGTGGCCTGGGGAAGGGGATTTATCGTGTGTTTGCTGAGGCAGGCCAGACATAGATGCCCACGAAAGGCTGGCAGCTCCCACCCCCGCTGGGCTGGCTTCACACAGGCGTCCACCCGAAGGCACAGCAGCTTCCTCTGCAGGAAACAGTGTCAGGCACCGTTGGAGTTTGGGAAACGGGAGGGTGAACCGGGTGCCCTGCCGCTGGTGAGAGTATCCTCCAAGTGCTAGCAGGCCTAAAATACCTGCCGGCTGTTGGAGCGGACATGCTACTATGGTAAACGACTAACAGGATCCTGGAGGCAGAGGCAGGGGAGTAGCCCCACAGCACCCGCAGTGACCATCAGCGACACGTCCACGAGGCATGTGGCACGTGGCTGTCGTGTCTGATTTCCACCACGGCCCGAGGCCACCGGGGTTTCACCCAATTCTCAGGTAAGAACACTGTGGCTCCAGAGAATGAAAAACACTTGCTCAAGGTCTGTGTCCGCGGGATCTGAAGCAAGTCACACCGGCCTTCACTCCCAGCAGCACCGGGTCCCAGGAGGACATGCAGCCAGGGCCATGGTAGGCATCCGCCCCCCGCAGGTCGGCAACTGCCCCCTCCCACCAATGACAGCACCACTCTTAGCCCCACTCTGTTGAGAGCAGGGAGACATGCCCAAGGTCACACAGCAAGGTCCGGCCCTCCCTGACCCGAACCTCATGGCCTCACCTCCTCTCAGGCCAAGCCAGCCCCCAGGTGCCAATGCACATTCCTGTAGCCCCCAGCTGCCCAGGAGCCACGCGTACTCCACACCAACGTGTCCTCAGATGCTCCGTGACGCAGTCCTCCACCTGCCAGAGCCCCCTCAGAGCCCCCTACCCAGCTCAGCCACTCCCATCGCCCCTCCCTGCCACCCTGTACAGGCCCCCACCAGGAAGGGATGGCAGGACTCCTGGCCGGAGGAACCCGCTGGGACCTGCCCCCACAACCTGCCCGGCCAGCATCCTCGGCTCCAGATACAGCCCACACCTGGCAGTGCAGGGCCGGCGGGTGTTCATGGCTTCTACTGCTCACAGCAGGGCTCCCTGCCCACCAGAGCAGTCTCTGGGCCCAGGCAGACTCGCCCTCACCCTAGCTTAATGATGCCTGGCCTTGACCCAGAGCAAAGACCCGACCTCCCTGAGCCCCCTCCCGGACCTGGAGAGGGAAGGAGTCCACTCTCCAGGGGCCATTGTGAGGGGAATGAGGGTCTGGCCCGAATGCTGTCTGCAAATGATCACCAGGGCCCCTAAGAGGCCATTCGGTGACTCCCTAGAGGACTCATGACCTTCAGGGCAGGGCCTTCCCGAGCCACGTGGGCCACATGCCCAGAGCCCAGCCCCCAGGAAGGGAGCCGTGGCCAGTGGCTGCTGTGCTGCTTGCCTGACCACCACCCCCCTCTGACCCCACCTGACCCCAGAATGGCCCTGGGACTGGCTCTCGTTCAGCAGGGACCAACTGGGGGCCTGGAAAGCCCTGGGCCAGACAGTAGCCCACGCTCCTTCCGCCCCAGGGGTCTGTACTCACTGCTGCTCTCCCAGACCCGCCTTCCAGCACATTCCGCCCCTCCCCGGGGACCTGGACCAGATCATATCGAAACCCTCAAGCTTCCTGCCAAGGACGAGTGAGGGGCCAGGAGAGGGAAGCCCCATAAATCTCTTTGGAGACATCTGCCAAGAGACCAGACACCAAAATCGCATTTAGCAGGCTAAGCTCTCGGGAAGGAAATGGAAAATGAGTATCTGCCGACATGGCCTGGAAGACCCAGAGCCGCAGAGCAGGAGGCCTGGAGCAGCGGGGCTGAGACCCCAGGACGGGCTGTTACAGGGCTGTGGTGTTGCCGTTTTGCTTTAACTACAGTTTAAGTATAGAGGGACCCTCGGAGTCCCTGGTGGGTGGGGTTGAGGCCCTTTATTGATCAGAGAGGAGAGGAGGGAGGCCGAGGCCTGGAGCAGAGTACAGTGGGAGGGGGGCAGCGGGGCCTCCCCAGGAGGAGGTTCGGGAGCATGGCTGTGCTGGGGCCGGTTCCACGCTGCTAAGAGCCGGGGCGTCTGACAGCTCCTTCCACTCAGGGAAAATCCATCCAGGTTTAATGGAAACGTTAACCTCAATTTCACCTGATTTCCTCCCTGCACGGAGGTCTGGGAACAGGGAAAGAAGCTCCAAGTCTGGAGGAGTCCCCAGGGCCTGGCACAGACGCGCGCCCACGGGTCTGGGGGCACTCAGCGAGGGCCAGGACAGTGGCGGCGGAAGCCTTCACCAGAGCAGAAGCAGCCCCGCCCAGGCTGAACGCGACAGACAGAAAAAGGACCGCCCTCCCCATCCCCCGCCCCGCCCCCCACCACCCAGCACTCAGAGGGTCATGCTCCCTCCACAGTTTCCACAAATTACCAAGGAAAGGAGTGGCCCAGGCAGCTAAGCCCCCTCCAAGGTCACCTGGTCCCCCGGCTGCCCGTTCCAGGATACCCCAGCCAGGAGGATGTCAGAGAAGGGAGGAGGCAGCGGGAGCGGGGGCAGGGCAGCCGGCTGCCTGCAGAGGCAGGAGGGTTGGGAAGGGCTTTGGGGAGTGGAGGGTCTGGCAGTGGCCCATGCCCTCACACCCTGCCCCCTCAGCCAACAGCAGAGTGACCCAGAGCAGGAACTCAGCCAAGGGTGAAGGGCTGAGAGCTCAGACCACAGCAGGGCCCAGAGGGGCAGGGTGCACACCCAGTGTGGCAGCGGCCTTAGCAAGGAAGCTGGGGGAGTCTGCTAGGGACCCTGGAGAGGAGGGGAGAAGCCACTGGCCTCCAAGTCCCCGATAGCTCCATCTATACCTGCGCAAGGAGGGCAGGGTTGATCTGAGACTAGGATCAGGGCCCAACCCATTTTGGAGGGGCCAAGATAAGCCAGCTGTCCCCAAGAGACCCGGCTTGTGGCTTTGGTCTCCTCTCACCCTTCAGGGCAGCCCCAGGCCATGGCCCCGCACTGACCCTGGCACAGGGGGCTGCACCCCAGGAGCCGACACTTGGTATGGGCCACAAAGCCAGAAGAGCGTCCCAGGCAGAGACGCTGAGGGCTGAGGGTGGAGCCCCCATCTCTCGGGCTGCCAGCCAGCACCCCCCTGCCCATGCTGGGCAGAGGAGCCCCCCGCAGCCCTGAGGGACGGGCTGGCCGCATGCTCCCACCCTCAGCTGTCACCGAATGACTGCCTCGGTCACACCACCTGCCCTCCCCCCGTCACTGAGTGACCCGCCCGTGGAATCTGTGGTCCGGCAGTTTCAGCCTCACTTCGATTTCTTCCTCTCCTCTCCTGCCGGCCCCACGGGGAGCCACTGCAGAGCCCAGAGGAGCCCGGAGCTCCCCACGCCACAGAAAGCCCCTAACTGGCAGGACGCTCCATGCAGGCAGAGCCAGGCCGCAGCCACAGCACCATCAGAAGACGGTGGGGGGCTGTGCTGGCATTAGGTGTGGGGACAGGAGAGCAGATGTTTAACCTGTGCTCCGGTTACCCTAAACATGCGGGCCTGGCTTTTCATGTGAGAGAACACTCCATCATTTTTATCTTTCCCATCAGGTCCCACAGCAGCTGCTTTGCCAGCATCTCAAGGGGTGGCTCCGTGTGAAGTCATCAGAGCTGGGCTCATGCCACACAGATGACCCCCAGAGACACCTCCCACCTGGTCAGAGGGTGGTGGCCCAAGGCAGCAGCTGCAGAGGACAAAGGTGGGGTCTGGAGGGAGGAGGGACCTGGAGGGAGGAGGGGCCTGGAGGGAGGTGGGGTCTGGAGGGAGGTGGGGCCTGGAGGGAGGTGGGGTCTGGAGGGAGGAGGGGCCTGGAGGGAGGCGGGGCCTGGAGGGAGGTGGGGCCTGGTGGGAGGCGGGGCCTGGACCTCACCCCGTCACCCCCACCGCAGGCTGCAGGCTCCCAGCAGACCTGGGCCCCAAGGGTCCTGGTACCATGAGGGGCAGAGCAGCTTGAGGGCACCAGGCCGGCCACTGCCCGGAGGCTTCCCCAGCCCACACTCATCAGGGTCACCCCTCAGCCGGGACCTTCCAGAGCATCTCCACCCACAGGATGGCATCCCCACTCTTCATGGCGTCTGAACACCTCTCATGTCTTCACAGCATCCTAGACCCTCTGGCACACCTCTCCATGCCCACCTGCCGGGGCCCTGGCCGCCGTGCTGTTCTACGCTGCAGGTTCGCCCAGGGGATGCCCCCACCCCATCGCCTCCCGGGGCAAAGCCTCAGGCTACACACACGGGTGCTTCTGCGGCCTTTGACTGGGTCCCCGGTGCCCATGTTCCCCACCCCAGCTCCTCGCCGTGGACCGACACCCACCCTGATTCGTTTCTGCTGCGTAGGAGCAGAGACTTTCGGGAAGGACGCCATAGTCCTTGGGACCACCTCTCTCCTCAACTGCCAGTGCCACCAGGGGTGCCCAGGAGCCCAGGGAGCCTGCAGGCCGCCCACCACGTGGCCCGGTGGGCAGGCTCTGACCAGCATTTCGTTTGCAGGCCTCATTCCTGGCTGTGCTCCTTCCCCGGGGCAGCCCAGCCTGAGGGACAGGAGCTCTGGGGACCTGGGTAGGCCACCTGTGCAGGCACAGGGGACAGAGAGGACCTCCAGGGATGGTGGTTCCGAAAAGTGGAGAGTCACCAGCAGGTCCGAGCCTGAGAGAGTTGGGTGGCGCCCACACAGGGCCGGCTCCAGGAGCTCCGGTGGGAGAGTGGGACGGCCAAGCGCCAGCTGGGCAGAGAGGAATTCAAGGCGTCCCCAATATGCCCCATGTTCCTGACTTCCTGGGAGGCAGCTTCGAGGTCCCTGGGTATGATGGAAACTGAGGCACAGAGTGACTGAGTGCCCGGCCTGGGCAGGTGACCACCAAGGGAGCCCTGCAGGGCCCTGTGACCCCAGAGTCCAGTCCCCTGAGCCCGACACCCTCTCCTTCCTTCTCCCCCTTCGGGGGACCCCCCACTGCAGGGCAGGACCCTGGCCCCAAGACAGCACCTCACCCTGCTTTGCCAAGGGTCACACATGCAGCCACAGGAGGATAGAGGGGCCCCAGATGCCCGGGCCATGCCACCTGCCACAGAGGGGACACAGCTTCGGGCCACACGCAGAGCTCCCGCCAAGCTGCTGAGTATAAAATGAGCATCACCGTCAGTCCGGGACAGCTCCCTCTCGGGGTCTTCCCACGTCCTCAAAGATAAAGGGAGCCTGTCCCAGAGGAGGACCTGGGGAGGCCTGGGGGCTGCGCTGCCTCCGAGGGCATGAGCCTGGCCCCATCGGAGCAAGCAACCCCCCTTCAAGCCCTCTCACCCCAAAGCCAAACATTCCTTGGGGCTAAGCCCACAGGTCCACCAGAAGGATGATACATCCACAGTCAGAATAATCCCGGAGTCCAGAGCGTCCGTGTATCAGAGGGACCAGCTGTCACCAGCCGAGCAGCCACCTCCTCCCTGGCCAGTGCTGGCCTCACACACACTCGTACTGCAGTCTCAGGAAAGCCACCGCTGCCGCAGGCTGGGCCTTCTGGGATGCGGGGGCGAAATATTTATGGATGTGGAATCCAGACCCAGAGACTCAGAGCAGCAACAGCGAGCCCCCCACACGGCTCTCCTGTCACCCCTCCTGGTTCCTCTGTGCCTCCGGAGCTGTCACCAGCCAATGTGGACTTCAGCCCAAAGGCACTGCCTAATGGGTGCGGACCAGGGTCAGCTTCTCTCAGAGAGGCATGAACTCCAAAGGGAGTGATCAGCTTCTGCGTTATTGGGGGAGGGGCCCGAGTGGACCCTGGAGTGGCCTGGAGTGGCCAGGATTTCTCGGCAGCTGCTGAACCAAATGAAACACCACCTCCCTCTGAGTGTGAGGGAGGAGGACACGTGGCTGGGAGAGGGGCCCCTCCCTCTAGGTCTATGACTCCAGCCCACCCCACATGCCCCGTCCCAGCCGAGCCGGCAGAGAGGAGGCCCCCCCCACCTCCCATCTGGAACCCACCCTGACATCCACAGGCCGCTAATTGCACAGCAGCCGGTGCCAGAGTCTTCCCAGGTTGTTAAAATTCATCACCGTGTTCCCCCGGCTCCAGGCCCGCCACCCGCCCAGCCAGTCGCAGCCAGCCGGGCCTTGTCCAGGAGGCGATCTGTGAGCCTGGGCACCTGCAGAGACCTCGTCGCTATCCCATTAGGAGGGGCCCAGAAGGACACACACCAAGAGCATCCCGCAGCCTGTCATTAAATATTGATAAAAGGCGGGAGGGGAGAGCACTATGCAAATTATTTATTGATTTTCCACGTGGAGCTGAGATAATGAGGGGCTGGAGGAGAATGAGGGGCTAGTGGGCGTTGGGGGTTGGGGCTGGGAAGGGACTCTTGGTGCCAGCTCAGCAGGGAGGCGGAGGAACCGGAACAGACAGAGGCAGCGTCCGCACACCTGGGCCCGAATTCTGGCTTTGCTGCTTACAGGGTTTTGGTATCTTCTTTTTAATAGAACCATTACAGTTTTTTTTTTACGTTAAAACAGTTCGCATAGTAAATGTTTAAGAAGTGGTGGTCACACGTATATTGTGAAAATCCCTCTGTAAAAAACATCTTGAAGACCTGAATTTTACATCCACTTTAAAGAACAGTAATGCTTATATTTTCAAGAAAGAACAGAAACACCTCCCTTCGAGTGAAAAGGCACAAGCAGCCCTGCTCCCAGCTGTGAAAGACCAGGCTGAACCCGTGAGACGGGTCGGAGGCTTCCAGGAGGGGGCTTCCCTGCCTGGTGGAGGGTGATGCTTCGGGAACACACTGGCCTCCCAACAGCAGCTCGGAGGTGGCATGGGCCACCCTACACATCTCGTCTCATTTAATTCGAACAGCCTCGCAGCCTGCACCAGGCTCTGTTTGCCCCGACTCACCAGCGGAGCTGAGGCTGCGCCAACCTGCAAACCCACAGGTGCAGCTGCTGAAGAAACCAGTGGGTCCCTCCTTGACTCCAGGGAGAAGGCGACGCAAATCAGTCCCTTTCAAAAGGAGGGTTTTCAAGAAGCCACCACTCGATTGTCCAGAAACCTCCATTTTCCAGACCCTCCTCCTCGTGGGCATTTCCTGTCCTCTTACGTCTACACGGAGGATGCTTGCTCCTCAGTCCCCTAGTCCTGGGAGACGATGGGGCCTGGGCAGGCACCTGTCACATTCCCTCAGCGAAGACTTCACCACCCAGCCCTGCCTCAGACAAGGGGTGAAAACTGCGGCCCGGGAAGGAGCCGAGACCTGCCCCAGCTCCCCCAGCAGCATGATGCTGAACTTCCGACCCTCAGCCAAGGCGCGGTCCCCCGCACTCCCCTCCCACAGATGCAGGCCAGACCTTTGCACTGCCCACCAAGGCCCTGGCTCCAGGGAACCTGTTGCTGGCCCAGACAGGCCTCCCTGGGGCTGAGTGGACATCAGTAAGGAGAGGGCAGGGCCCTAACCCTGAGAAGCTGAGAACTGCTTGTTTATGAGGCTGACACCCCGAGATGCCCCAAGGTGACGGAGATGGCTGAGCAAAGAAATCACTGTCCCTGCCACCAAGTGGGCTCCAGTCTGCCATCCACAGTCCCCAGGACCCAGGGCAGCCCCTCCATGACCAACCCCCGCTTGGGAAGAGCCCCGGCGTGGAGCATGCCAGCCCCACTTCACTGCAGGGCCCTGTGGCGGGGAGTTCAGGCTCTCCTCCTCAGTGGGCCCTGAGAGCATCCCCACTCCCTTGCCCCAGTCTGGGGGATGAGAGTTCAGGCCAGGAGACACCCCTGCCAACCGCTCACCCAAGCCCCGCAGAGGGGACTATCCCCGCATTCTCTGTACTCGGTCTGGCTTCTGCTCCTGCCTCCTGCCCCCTGCCCAGGGACCATTCAGTGCCACCCACATCCTGCAGGTCACAGAAAACTTGGGGCCAAAGGCCAGGGTTCCAGACCCAACCTGTCATGAGGTGCAGGCAGGTGCCAGACCAGCAGCAGCCTCGGTTTCCCCAGGAAACCAATGGAGATAATATACAACCCCGGCCTGGCTGACGCATCAGACCAGCGAGTTAACTGTATACACAGACGGGTGCTCTGGGAGCCCTCACAGCCCCCACCCAAATGTGTCCTCATCCACACCAGGGCAGGCAGCCCGCACCCACCCAGACCAGCGCCACCTCACCACACCATGGCTGTGCCAATGGACCAGAATCACCTCACCACACCAGGGCTGTGCCACCCAGACCAGAATCACCGCACGACACCAAGGCTGTGCCAATGGACCAGAATCACCTCACCACACCAGGGCTGTGCCAATGGACCAGAATCACCTCACCAGACCAGGGCTGTGCCACCCAGACCAGAATCACCTCACCACACCATGGCTGTGCCAATGGACCAGAATCACCTCACCACACCAGGGCTGTGCCA
>JAPYYA010002207.1:0-14264 GCA_028533165.1 Leontopithecus rosalia
CACCTATGCATCCCCATCTACCCAACATGCATCTATCCAACTATCTACCCACCCATCTATCCATCAACTCCTCCAACTTATCTACCAATCCATCCATCCACCATTCACCTATGCATCCCCATCTACCCAACATGCATCTATCCAACTATCTACCCACCCATCTACCCAACCATCTATCCATCAACTCCTCTAACTTATCTACCAATCCATCCATCCACCATTCACCTATGCATCCACCCATCTACCCAACCATGCATCTATCCAACTACCCATCCAACCACCCACCCATCTACCCAACCACCTACCCACCCATCTACCAAACATGCATAGATGCATGCATCTATCCAACTATCCACTCATCCATCCACCCAGTCCTTCCTCCTATCCTTCTCTCCTTCCATGAAGTCATTAGGTTAGATTTCTTATTCCAGAAACCAGCAAGTGAAGCCCTCTCTCACTGTTCCCAGTTTCTCTCTGACCCTGCCTGGGCACTCTTCTGTATTCTAAACACATCAAGTGCCAGCAGGCACTCCAAACTCATCTTGTACTTCACACTTCTGATCTTTGCTTATGCAATTCACTCTGCCTGGAATTCCCTCCCCCCACCTTTATATAAAGAGCAGAAGCCTGGTACCCTCTGCTCATTCTTTAAGACCTCCTAGTTCAAGAGTCAGCTCCTCTGTGGAAAGTCCCCTGCTCCTCCCTCATACACCCCTCACACTCACATAGTTCCTTTCTTCTCTGCACTCAGCCCTTTTGAGATAATGCTGCTACTAGAACACATTGGATTGTAATACATTTTTTATTGGAGGGAGCTTTAAAAATTCAAGAAATGCCTGAATGTTTTGTTAGAAAACCTTCAGATAACATAGATGTAAAAAAAGTGAAAGGGGACAGCCCCCATTACCCTTGTCCTTCCCTGTGTGTGTCACCTTTAGACAGCACACACATAGCAAAGAGGGGAGCTCAGAATGCACCCCAGTTCCATCAGACCCTTGGAGACAGACGTGTGATTATCAGGGTCCATGGACCCTGGGTTCTCTGACTCTGTCTGCTGGGTTCGGATCCCACAGAGAGGTATGGGTTGATCTGGAGGTCTCTGTAGGAATCCCCCAGTGTGGGCTGCTTGGGGGTTCTCAGAGCAGAGCCTGCTCCAGGTGTGTTTTGGGGACACCCCTGTCTGAGTGTGCCAGTGAGCAGCTACTCCTTAGCCGGCACAGGACCCTCCAGCCTCTGACGGGAGGACCACTGTCCACTAAGCCTCAGGATGGGCTCCACTCTCAGGGTCCCCTACTCCAAGGCCCACTTTAGGGGCTGAATGCCCCCTCTTCATCCCACCAAACCAGTGCTTCAGTCCCAAGCCCAACAAACGCAGATTTCCAAGCCCTGTGGGACGCTGGGGCAGGGAAGAGGCCATGATGACCGTGGAGGGGGTTCTGCCTCTCGACCCCAGTAGTCCTGTCTCCCTGCCCAGACTTGATCCTTTCTGGCCAGGTCGCCTCTTTCCTGGTCGCCCAGGTGCGAAAACTGAACGACAGCAGCAGCAGGCGCCCCCAGCTCTGCGACGCAGGCCTCAAGACTTGGCTGAGGAGGATGCACGTAGACAAGGACAAGGCGGGGGACGGCCTCGAGGCGGTGAGTGCCCCTGACCCCAGACAGGTAGAAAAGGGCCGAGGCGACAGGAGGGCACCTGGAGTGTGGAGCGCCGTGCCTCCCTTCCTCCAGGTCCCTGCTACCGGTCTGCCAGCAACGGCCTAGTGAAGCCACGAGGGGGCGCTGCAGCGCCGTTACTGGGAGCAAGGTGGCGTGGCTGAGAAACCAGAGCTTAGAAGGGAGTTGGGGAGGGGAGATGGAGTGACGCGGAGACTTCCCCTAGGCTCCATCTCCTTTGCCCCATTTTTAGGCAGACCCTGGCCGAGAGGGTTGGGAAAATGGGGGTCTGAGGGGTGTGAGGTGATTGGGCCTGGGAAGGGGATAGTAGAAAGGAAGAGCCTTCCAAAAACACTGAGTATTCCTGGGAGAGGTCCTGAACACGATTCCTTATCTAAGTCCCCATCAGAGAAATTGATCAGCATTGAGTCTGCACCGTGCATGATGTGTGAATGATGGGTCTTTATACAAACCTACATATCTGTTTGTGGGTGCGTTGCATGTACTCCTGCTATGTGTACGAATGCAAAACGTAGGCGCAGGAACACAGACAGGCGTAGAGACACAGCCATGTTTCTATGTGTTTGTGCACACATCTGGAATGTGTGTGTCTGTGATCTGTGCCCAAGTGGCCTGCGTGCGTGTGTGTGTGCGTGCACGCGCACATGTGTGCATCTTGTGATTTTTAGTGTGGGCATTTGTGTAAGTGCCGTGTTTGCGTTTATGCATCCATGTTTGAGTTCCAGGCATGCTGGTGCCTGTGTATATGGATTTTCTCTCTCTCTCTGCAGACTCTCAAGGTGGCAAAGATCCAGGTGGTCTGGCCTATCAAGGACCCCTTGAAGGTGCCTCTGACCCCCAGCACCAAAGTGGCCCACGTCCTGAGGCAGTTCACAGAGCACCTCAGCCCTGGTTCCAAGGGTCAAGAAGGCAGTGAGGACAAGGACAGCCTCCTTCTACAGTAAGGGGCACTTCCTGGAGGCGGGAGCCTCTCCCCTGCAGGATGGGTTCTGCACCCCAGAGCTGAAGGCCGCCAGGGAGTTACACATGCTGTTGGCCTGGTCTTCCCTTTCTGGGGTGGTCAGATGGGTTCTCCAACCTTAGAGAGCTTCTTGGCTCCAAGTAATAATCATCATGACCACCACTTGCTCATTCATTTATTCATTTTAATAGATACTTAATGAATGCCTACAGCCAGGCACCATTTTGTTTTGTTTTGTTTTGAGATGGAGTTTTACTCTGTCGCCCAGGCTGGAGTGCAGTGGCGCAATCTTGGCTCACTGCAACCTCCTCCCAGGTTCAAGTGATTTTCCTGCCTCAGCCTCCCAAGTAGCTGGGATTACAGGTGTCCGCCACCGCACCTGGATAATTTTTTTGTATTTTTAGTAGAGACAGGGTTTCACCATGTTGGCCAGGCTGGTGTCCAACTCCTGACCTCAAGTGATCTGCCCACCTCGGCCTCCCAAAGTGCCGGGATTACAGGCGTGAGCCACTGCACCTGGCCCACAGTGTATTAATAGAATTGTAGACTAGCCATGGAAAGAACAGACGGGGGCCCTGCTCTTAAGAGCTCACAGCCCTGAGGAAGAGCTAGACAAGCACATAGTTATGAATCAAAGCTCAAGTTACAAACTGCATTACATTTCATAAGAAATGCAGGGAACGGTGTGCCTGGAAGACGAGGAGGCTGGTGTAGCCTGGGAGCAAGGTGAGGCTTCCAGGCAGAGGTCCTGCCGCAAGGAGCAGAGCCTGGCCAAGGAGCTGGAAGACGGTCAGAGCTGATGTGCAGCCATCATTCCCAGGGTACAGGAAACAGCCTGAGCCTTCAAGAGCTTCCGTCTTGGCCTTGGCACAAGGGGCCCTCAGACTATTGTCTTCAGCAAGTGTCTGGTCCAGGTCCTCCTTGAACAGATGGGAGCACTAAAACTTAGACAAGAGAAGGCACTTGCCTCAGGCCACATGGCAGATAAGAAGCCATGGAATTGAACTCAGGATACCCATAATTATCATGTAACAATTGTGATTCTTACATGATAAGCATAATTATCATATGTAATCATGCAATGTCCATAATCCATCTTGACTCAAAATCTGCCCCTCACAGCAGGCTCCTGTCCCCATCTGTCACCACTCATTTCCCTGCCCTCAAAGTCTCCATTCTGATGCCTGGAAGGAAGAGGCCTCACAGCAGGGTGCACCCGGGCTGCGCCTCACCACGTGCCCTCCAGCTGCCTCTCCCCAGACCCTGGGTGCTGGACTCTGTCACTGGCTCCAGCTCTTTCAGGAGGGCCCTTATGCTTCTTCTCCACAGAGGGACCAAAAATCAGTGAGGACTGGCCTTTCCAGGCCTGGGGGCCATGCACAGTTGTTGCTTTTGCTGTTTCCATAAGAAAAAGGAAGCAGTTTTTCTCTTTCTCTGTCTCGTGCCACAGGTCCATGGAGTCAGCCAGCATCCTCCTCTATGAAATTGGAGGGAATATCAGTAAGTTCCACTGTGGGAAATGGGAGCAGCACCCGGGTCTCTGGGAGTTCTTCCATCTTGAAGACTCACTGGCCCCTTCTGGGGTAGGCCAGAGTCTGCCTGGAGACAAGCCTTCCCTTCAGGCCTCTGTCTCCAATGAAACCAGGTGGGGTCCTGTCATAAGGTTGAAGGTTAGCCTGTGCAAGTCTTAGGAACCTATCTTGGAGTTTGGATTTTGCCTAGAACTGACCTCAGGCTTGCAGAGAGAGAGGCAGGATGTTTGTTGAGTGTGAAGGCTGGCAGTACTACCAGTGAAACTGATGCTTCTGGGACACCCTAACTGAGATGGAACTTATCCCTGACCCAGGGGCCAAGGAGTCCTTAAGGAATTCTGGAAACATGTCCGGCTCTGGGAAGTCACTGGCTCTGATGGGAAGCTGTTTCCCTTTGCATTCTCCAGAGCAGTGATCCTCAGACTTTAGCAGAACCTCAGAATCCTCTGGAAGGCTAAGACACAGATGGTGGGCCCTGAGAATGTACGTTTCTGATGAGTTCCCAGGAGTTGCAGATGCTGCTAGTTTAGGGGCCACACTTTGAGGGCCACTGGCCAAGAAGCAGAGGCTAAGATGTGGCTTCAGGAGTACACGATGCTTTGGGGGGTGCCCTCAGGAAGAGGGTTCCAAGGGAAGGAGTGAAGTAGGATCGGGCAGGGGCAGTGGCCAGGAGTGTCCACATCCTGGAGCCTGGCCTGATCCACAAGGGGGCTCTAGAGTACAAATCACGTCAGAGTTGTTCCGTGTTGCGGCAAGGAGACTGGTCTTTTGTAAGTCTGTCAGTCAGTCATCAACTGTGGGCTTCCCTGGGGGAGGGGGGAGCATCACTTTTCTGGTAAGGCATCTTCCATCAGTGAGGTCAGTTCTCCAGCAAAAGAGGTAGCTGTGAGCTGTAGCAGTCAAGACACATAGAGCCAGGGGACAGTGGTGCCTGGCGAAGGGCTCTGGGCAGGGCAGCAGCATGGCCCACAGCCTCCACTCAACCTCCTTCACCCCTTCTTCCCACAGATGAGCATCGCCTGGACCCAGATGCCTACCTCTTAGATCTGTACCGTGCCAACCCACACGGCGAGTGGGTCCTTAAACAGAGCCCCACCTAAACCCTGTGACTCTCAGGAGCAGCCTGGATGCCTCCTCCTCTCCCCTGCTGGCTCTGTCTCCATGTACCCAGCATGAGAACAGAGCTATTTCAGGGGGAAGGTCTGAGTCTTCTTCCAAGGCATCCCTCTCTGAAATGCTTCTCAGACCCCTCAGAAATGGACTCAGAGCTAGTGCTCTCTGCACTCAGAGGGGCTAGGGCCTCAGGGAGGGGAAGCCAACACCATAGCCACGATCAGCCTGGGAGAACCGGACAGAGGAAGACTTCCCTTCACAGCTCTCATGGGTATTTTTGTTTTGTTTTGTTTGTTTGTTCATTTGAGACGGCGTTTTGCTCTTTTTGCCCAGGGTGGAGTGCAATGGCTTGATCTCGGCTCACAGCAACCTCCGCCTCCCGGGTTCAAGCGATTCTCCTGCCTCAGCCTCCTGAGTAGCTGGGATTACAGGCACGTGCCACCATGCCTGGCTAATTTTGTATTTTTAGTAGAGATGGAGGTTTCTCCATGTGGGTCAGGCTGGTCTCAAACTCCTGACCTCAGGTGACCCGCCCACCTTGGCCTCCCAAGGTGCTAGGATTATAGATGTGAGCCACTGCTCCCCTCCTCACAGCTTTCAAGTTTTAACCACGCACACAAAGCCTTCACTCCCCGCCAGCCCTCCAGAGAGTCGCCTCCGACTCCAAGCCCTCCGACGCCAAGCTTGCTACATGACAACACCACTTGGGGCACTTGGATCTCCATGGACTTCTCTCCATGGCTTCCAGCCTGGAGGAAAATTAAAAATGCAGCAGCTCTATTAAGAGGTAGTTGGGTTTTATTTCCCCAGGCAAAATTGTTTTGAAAGTGGCCCTGCAACGCGTAGTGGCAGCAGCACCAGAGACAAAACCAGGAGAGCTCTGTGACCTTAGACAAGTCCCTTGGCCTCTCAGAGTCCTTCAAGGAAGAGGGGCTAGGGCCTCAGGGAGGGGGAGCCAGCACGGTAGCCATGATCAGCCCTGGGAGAACTGGATGGAGGAAGACTCTTCAAGGCGCTCATGTTTTAAATGTTGATTTGTACAACCTTGTCATTTTGTAATATGATATTTAAATTGTTTAAGCATTAAAGGCACAACAAGTTCAATGTCACGTTTACTTTGCTTAAGTGTTTTTCTCTCCAGTCCATCGCTTGGGGGATGTTGTCCTTCCAGAGAGTCGACATGGGAGCTTGGTGATGAGAGCATCTTGCTGAGCTGCTCAAAGCACTCTGACCAATGTGGTCCAGCCACACCTTGAACCCGCAACCACTGGAGGGGCAGGAAGAGAACTCGGAATGGGGAGGCATGGAGTAATGACACCAGTTGCTGACAGGTAGGGGCACTGCAGGGATAACCTCTCTGGAAAACCTCTCATCTTCTGCAGTCCCAGGTCTCTCCCTCCTTTCCTCTGCCCTGGGTCTGTATCCTCAGGGCAGGTGAGGCTTCGCTTATTTGTTCACGTAACAGTGAGTTTACTGAGCATTTAGTATGTGCCAAGAGGTTCACAAATTTAATCTTCACAATAATCCAGTGTCTTAGGTTTGGGCTCCTCCAGAAGCAGAATGTGAGGCAAAGATTAAAGCATAAATAGCAGTCCTAAGAAATCCAAGAGTGAGGAGATGAGAGAAAGAGGGGGAGGCAGCCTGTAAAAGGGTGCCCAATCAAGCAAGCTACCGCTGGGGGCAACTCGAGCTTAATTCCACTGGCGAACTGTGAGAAACAATGTGCAAGATGTCCCTCGGAGTTACCCTACCCAAGCAGCAAGGGAGCCAGTGTGATTATTCAACTCCTGTGAGTCACTGGTTGAGGGCTCCTCCTGAGGAGCGTAGGTATTTCTTTCCTGGTACTTCTGTCTGCCAGAGCACAGGCACAGGGTGCTATAATTCTCACGGAAAGCCCTCAAGAAGAGATGCAGATGCTGGCAACTAGACATTGCCACTGTACTCTGAGATGGCAGTGCTGAAGGGATATGGGTGGGCATCAACATTGCCTGTGAGACAATGATGGTGAGGTACTGCTGCTGCTGCTCCTGATGGTGATGCTGATGCTGCTGCTGCTGTGGTGGTGGTGATGGTAACGATGATAGTGTTGATCCTGGTGATGCTGCTGATGGTGGTGATGATGGGGATGACGACGGTGATGCTGCTGCTGGTGGTGCTGCTGATGGTGGTGATGGTGATGCTGCTGATGATAATTATGATGGTGATGCTGCTGCTGCTGCTGCTGCTGCTGGTGATCCTGCTGATGGTTTTGATGGCTATAACGATAGTGATGCTGCTGATGGTGGTGATGGTGATAAGATGATGATGTTGATGCTGCTGATGGGGATTATGATGGTGATGTTGCTGCTGCTGCTGCTGCTGGTGATCCTGCTGATGGTTTTGATGGCTGTAACAATAGTGATGCTGCTGATGGTGATGATGGTCATAATGATGATGATGCTGATGGTAATAATGGTGATGATGATGGTGATGATGGTGATAATGATGCTGGTGATAATTATGGTGATGATGGTGATAATGATGATGGTGATGGTAATAATGGTGATGGTGGTGATGGTGATGATGGTGATGGTAATAATGGTGATGGTGGTGATGATGATGATGGTGATGATAATTATGGTGATGATGGTGATAATGATGATGGTGATGGTAATAATGGTGATGGTGATGATGGTGATGGTAATAATGGTGATGGTGATGATGGTGATGATAATTATGGTGATGATGGTGATAATGGTGATGATGGTGTTAATGATGATGCTGATGGTGATGATAATGATGATAATGATGGTGATGCTGCTGTTGCCGATGGTGATGATGCCAAGTGCTTGACAAGTTTAATCTTCATAATAACCCAGGGTCTTAGTTTGGGCAATGGTGGTGATGATGGCAGCTGTCACTGAGCAGTTACTATGCATCATGCATTTTACAGACTAATTCCTGTGATTCTCACAGCAACCCTATGTGACACATTATTATTCCCTTTTTATAGGAGAGGAAAAACCAAGCCTCAGAAAGTTAGCATTACTTGTCTGCATGGCTGATAAGTGGCAGGTTAGTCTGGTGTCAAGATGCAAACTACTATTTTAGACCATAAATCTGAATGGTTTTGCCTTAAATACCCAGATTTAAAAGTGTTCTGGTAATAGTCATCTTCCTCAATGTCCCTTCCTCCCTACCCCATCCCACAACATGAATAATCTCAGAATCAGAGAGAAGATATTTCTCTTAAACCAAGAAGACCTAGTAAGGAGGGTTGATGTTTGGCCTGGAATTCCTCAATAGGGCATTTGAAGCTTGTAGCTGGTTAAGAGGCTCCAAGTGGCCTCAGTTTCCCCAGCAGCCCCACGTGAAGAATCAAAATATAATGAAGCATGAATTTAGCCCAGCACTAGCCCCACAATCCTGAGGTGAATGTTACCATAGTTCCACTTTTCAGATGAGGAAACTGAGTTTCAGACAAGTGAAACCATGAATTCAAAGTCACACACACGTTTCTCAGGGTGAGAAACGTGGATGCCCGATTCCAGATCCAGGGGTTTTCCAGTCGTACCATGATTTCCTGAAGCAGGATCAAGTGCCTGGTAGGTGACAGTGACAAGAGTCAAGAAGAGCGGTAGGAAAATTGGACAAATTATTCCAGTTGGGGAGATACCAAGGGATTCAGCTAGAGTTGCTGCTTCTGTTCACCAATGTCCTCCCTACCTCCATGGTCTATCTACAAGCCTTTTCAAAAGGCTTCTCCCTCCAAAATATACTCCAATTCACCTGCTTCACTCCTGTGTTGCTACTACCGTCCTAATCCAAACCACTGTCATCTCGATGCCTTGGATAATAGTGATCATGATTGTGGTGGCCGTGGTGGTGGCCGTGGTGATAATGGCGATTATGATTTTTTTTTTTGAGATGGAGTCTTGCTCTGTCGCCCAGGCTGGAGTGCAATGATGTGATCTCGGCTCACTGCAACCTCTGCCTCCGAGATTCAAGCAATTCTCTTGCCTCAACCTCCGAGTTGCTGGGATTACAGGCATGCACCACCACACCCAGCTAATTTTTTTGTATTTTTAGTAGAGACAGGGTGTCGCTATGTTGGTCAGTCTGGTCTCAAACTCCTGGCCTCATGATCTGCCCACCTGGGCCTCCCAAAGTGCTGGGATTACAGGTGTGAGCCACCGCATCTGACTGGTGATTGTGAGTTTTATGGTGGTGGTGGGATGACAGTGGTGGTGATGGTGGTGATGATGCTGGTGGTGGTGATGGAAATGATGATGGTGGTGGTGGTAATGATGGTAATGATGATGGTGATGGTGGTGGTGGTGATGATGGTGAGGATGATGGTGGTGGTGGTGGTGGCGATGGAGATGATGGCAGTGGTGGTGGTGGATGGTGATGATGGTGATGGTGATGATGGTGATGATGATGGTAGTGGTGGTGGTGGCGATGGTGATGGAGATGATGGTAATGGTGATGGTGGTGATGGTGATGGTGATGGTGGTGACTGATAAGATTGATGATGGTCTAAAACAGTTAAGAGCTTACATCTTGACACCAGATGGTGCAAAGCCTTGATGGCCTCAATGCCTTTCAACTGCCGTCCCTTCTTGCCTTCCTCTCTATTCTCCATATACCAGCCACTGTTAGCCTTTAAAAATATAAATTCAATCTTACTGAAAGCCCTCCTACTGAAAACCTTTCAGAGGATCTTATGAAACAAATATCCCAACTCTTTACCCTGGCCTATGAAGCCCTATGTCTCCGACACCACCCCCTCCCCTCACTTTGCAGAGCCAGCCGCATGAGCCTCCTTCCAGTTCCTCAGACTTCCTGAGTTCCTTCTTGCCTTGAGCATTTGCACCTGCTGTCCTCTCTGCACACAACACTCTTCCCCCAGCTACTTCCATGGCCAGCCCCTGTTACTGTGGGATCTCGGTTCAGATGCCCCTTCCTTCGAGAGGCCTTCTCTGACCACTGTATCTGCAGTTGCTTCTTCTGTCACTCTCTCTGGCATCGCCTTAATTCATTTTCTTCCTAGCATTTATTACTATCCTAGATTATCTTCTTGAGTCAGTTTTTTATTGTCCGCCTCCCTGACTAGGATGCAGACCCATGAAGGCAGAGACCTTGTGGGCTTTTCTCACTTCTGTGGACATGATGGATAGGATGCAGACATAATGGTACGAGGAGGTGCTCAAAAAAATTGCTGGATAAATGGATGGATGGATGGATGGATTGATCCCGCTCTGTCCCTTTGTTTGCTCCAGAAGCTGTTGCCCTCGCCACCTGATTTAATTCTCGCTTCGCTGGGTTGATATATGAAAATGAAGAAAATGCATCTAAAATACTTATAGCCAGTGCTCTCATTATTATTAGCATTAACAAAAGCCAAACAGCCCAAAACAGTGACTAACGGTGTTATCCTCCTGTGCTTCCCAGCACCTGCGCTGGTCCCCTTGCACACCTCATTCACTCATTCCCAGGGTCAGGATGACAGGATGCTATGTGGCCGGAGGGAAAATCCTTTACCTATGGCAGGAGGTGAGGCAGGTGCCTCTGTGGGTGCTGAGAGCCCAGGCCCAGCTGTGCCAACTTCGCACTCAGAGTGGGCTGTCAGCCACCAGCAGAGGATCCCAGTTTAATCACATGTCAGTTCCCCCATTCATCTTCGGTGTTATCTGAGGGCTCATCTTTTTCTACTCTGTGGCATCATCGTGATTGATGATCCTGCACCAGCTCCACTGCCGGGATAGCATAGCTCACAGTGGGTGCCCAGCTCCTCCAGGCTCTTTGCAGTCTGGGCCAGCGTGGGCTGGCATCATGTTTCCCTTAAGGAGCTCTGTTATTAACTGAATCCTGTCCTCCCAAAATTCGTATGTTGAATCCCTAATCCTCAAGGTGACTGTGTTTGGCAATAAGGCCTTTAAGAAGTAATGAAGGTCAAATGAGGTCCTAAGGGTAGTACCCTAATCCAATAGGACTGGTGTCTTTACAAGAAGAAGAAGAAACACAAGAGCTCTCTGTCCCCGCAAGAGCACAGAGGACAGGCAGTGTGAGGACACAGTGAGGCGGCAGCTGTCTGCAAGCCAGGAGAAGCCTTGCCAAAACCCACATTTTCTGACACCTTAATCTTGGGTTTCCTACTTTCAGAACTACAAGAAAATAGGTTTCCATTGTTTAAGCCACCCTGTGATGTTTGATATAGGAGTCTCGGCAAACTAATACAAGCTCCTTGCTGCCTTTATCTTCTGGGAGGAAAGAGGGTGGAATTTGTAAAGATTTCTTCAAACAGGAGTGTTTCCTTGGACAAAGAGTAGAAATAAGCCTCAGCAGAGGCAGTGTCTCACCTGGCCCTCAGGTGAGTGCTTTCTGGGGAGAGGCTGCATTTAGTGCTACGGGGCTGCAGGTGATTTGCCCAAATTGAAATTTGCAGGTAATATGCAGACTGAATCTCTGTACTCCTAGAGATTCAGTTTGCTGTTTCTACATCACCAAAGAGGATGGTGAGGATGAAATGAGAGAACCTACAGTCACTCAACAATTCTATCAAGCACCTACTGTGTGGCTGGCACTGGGCTAGGCTGGGGCCACTGTGATGAGCATAACAGGGAAGGTTCCAGCCCTGGTGGAGTGAGAGATACACTAACCTAGAAATGAAAAGATTTCATATTGTGATACAATTCTGCTGAGAAAAATAAAACAGAGAAGAGAGGATGTGGGGAATGTGGGTGAATCTTTGCCTTGAGGGCCCAGGGAAGGGTCTTAGATTGATTGCCCTCAGAATCAGACCCTGAACCAGGAACCAGAGGGCAAATTTCTTGGTTGGGAGGTGATCCCAGAAAGACCCAGTGGAGGAATGGGGATGTGAGGTGGAGAGGGGAGAAGCCAGTGAAGATGTGCTAAAGAGCAGGTTACAGCTTCAGGCAATGGAGGCTCCATGCTGCAGGGGTTCCCAGGAAGCTGTGTAGAATACGCCTCTGATGTGCCAACCGAGGAGTAAAGAAGGGAGAGTGTTAACCACCACCTCCCACCTCTTACTGGTGGAGGGCTGCTCCCAGGGGTGTTTGTCCCCCGGCATTTCTAATTGGTTCCCCAGGCAGGCTCAGCACCCTCCTGTGCCAGAGGAAGACCCTAGGCAGAGTCCCACATGCTAGCAATAGAAAGCCATCAGCAAGGACAGGAGCCGTGTCTGCCGAGGGGATGGGGCCGGGCAGATGTGATCTCTCTGAGGAGGCCACCGTTGAACTGACACCAAAATGATGAGAAGGGGCCCAGGCATGGGTTGAGCTGGAGAAGGAGCTCTGCAGATAAAGGGAACAGAAAATCTTGACCAAAGCCCTTATCAATGATTTCGTCGTGTGCAGGTCAGAGAGGCTGTTGGGACAGTGTGGGCTGAGGAGTGGATCAAGTTCCCCAGGAGCTCTCTAGTCCCACTCTCTCTCCTTATTTCCACTCAGAACCCTCCCTTTGTACCCATCTTCAATGGGGGCAGTGATTGGCTGACCTGGAGTGTGGGCCATTGGGGTCCAATCCCAGGAGGATCCGGCCATTCATTGGCCCCTGTGAGAAGTGGGCGAGGTGGAGAAATGGGATGCTCCTGAGGGAGGTGAGAAGCAGGACAAGTTGACAAATTCCACAGCAGCAATGACTGCCCTCAGTTCCCCAGTGCTGGAGGACAGGGCTGAGCCCTCCCTGGCCATTCAGTGATGCTCACATGTCACACTGGTCATGCTTCCCGGTGGCCTGAAGTGGCCTGTCCTCAGCAACTCCAGGTAGCCCCAGGACACAGGAACCACCAGAAACCACATCACCACACCAGCTACCGTGTCACACCAGCTACCACCTCACACCAGCTACAGCATCATCACACCAGCTACCACGTCATACCAGCTACCATGTCACACTAGCTGCCACTACCATGTCACACCAGCTACCACCTCTCACCAGCTGCCACCTCACACCAGCTACAGCATCACCACACCAGCTACCACTTCACAACAGCTACAGCATCATCACACCAGCTACCATGTCACACCAGCTACCACATCACACCAGCTGCCACCTCTCACCAGCTGCTGCCTCACACCAGCTACCACCTCACACCATCTACAGCATCATCATACCAGCTACCATGTCACACCAGCTACCACCTCTCACCAGCTGCCACCTCACACCAGGTACCACCTCACACCAGCTACAGCATCACCACACCACCTACCACGTCACACCAGCTACTACCTCTTACCAGCTCCCACCTCACACCAGCTACTGTGTTATACCAGCTACTACATCACACCAGCTACTGCCTCACACCAGCTACTGCCTCACACCAGCTACTGCCTCACACCAGCTACCACCTCACACCAGCTACAGCATCACCACACCAGCTACCACCTCACAACAGCTACAGCATCATCACACCAGCTACCACCTCACACCAGCTGCCACCTCTCACAAGCTGCCGTCTCACACCAGCTACCACCTCACACCAGCTACAATATCATCACACCAGATACCCCCTCACACGAGCTACAGCATTATCAAATCAGCTACCACGTCACACCAGCTTCCATCTCTCATCAGCTACCGCCTCACACCAGCTTCAGCATCATCATACCAGATGCCATGTCACACCAGCTACCACCTCTCACCAGCTGCTGCCTCAAACCAGCTACTACCTCACACCAGCTACAGCATCATCACACCAGCTACCACATCACACCAGCTACCACCTCTAACCAGCTTCCACCTCTCATCAGCTACCACCTCTCACCAGCTACTGCCTCTCATCAGCTACCGCTTCACACCAGCTACCGCCTCACACCAGCTACCGCCTCACACCAGCTACCGCCTCACACCAGCTACCGCCTCACACCAGCTACCGCCTCACACCAGCTACCGCCTCACACCAGCTACTGCATCACACCAGCTACCGCCTCACACCAGCTATTGCATCATATCAGGTACCACCTCATACCAGCTACCACCTCACA